>CM059573.1:8375487-8559478 GCA_030386875.1 Morinoia aosen
CTAAGTTTTGTTGTACACAGGAAACGTGTTTTTAGTAAGCACTTACAAAGCTGGAAGCGGCTTTCCTTTTTTTTTCTTTTTGATAGGAAAGTTAACTTAAAGTAGAACTGCTACACACCGGAGACTGGCGAACGTACTACGTTACTAGTTATTTTCTGATTGGTTAGTTACCAGTCATTCTTTTTTTTTGTTATTTGATGGTTATTTTCTGTTTCGTTATTCACTATTCATTTTCTGTTTCGTTATTTACCAGTCATTTTCTGTTTCGTTATTTACTAGTCATTTTCTGTTACGTTATTTACTAGTTATTTTCTGTTCCGTTATTTACTAGTCATTTTCTGTTTCGTTATTTACTAGTCATTTTCTGTTTCGTTATTTACTTGTTATCTTTTGTTTAGGTTATTTACTAGTCATTTTCTGTTTCGGTGTTTACTAGTCATTTTCTGTTTCGTTATTTCCTAGTCATTTTCTGTTTCGTTATTTACTAGTCATTTTCTGTTTCGTTATTTACTAGTCATTTTCTGTTTCGTTATTTATTAGTCATTTTCTGTTTCGTTATTTACTAGTCATTTTCTGTTTAGTTATTTACTAGTCATTTTCTGTTTCGCTATTTACTAGACACTTCCTGTTTCGTTATTTACTAGTCATTTTCTGTTTCGTTATTTACTAGTCATTTTCTGCTTCGTTATTTACTAGTCATTTTCTGCCTCGTTATTTACTAGTCATTTTCTCTTTCACTATTTAGTAATTATTTTTTGATCAGCATACATAAATATATATATGCCATGATGCGAAAAGTACGACATTGCTGCGGGAAATTTAATATGTCCATCAAATTTAAATTTATTTTACGATGGCGTAATTCACTTTACGATCTTTACGAAGCCAAAATTGTGTCGTATTTCTAGTTTATGTACGAAAATCATCGCTGCGTCGCGACGTAAATGAGCTGACGTCTACAGAAATTCCTGGCGCTGCTCGAAGTTATGGATGCCGTCAGCAGAATTTTGCAGACACGTGCAGTTCGATTCTACAGTTGACGTCGAGGCTGACGTCTGCAGAAATTGCTGACGCTGCTCGACGTCGGAGCTGACGTCTCCAGAAATTGCTGACGCTGCTCGACATCGGGGCTGACGTCTCCAGAAATTGCTGACGCTGCTCGACACAGGAACTGACGTCAGCAGAAATTGCCAACGCAGTTCGCCTCGAATGCTGACGTCAGCGGTGGCGCACAGGCGCGGTGTGCTCAGCCCTGACGTTGACGTCAGCCACAGATCAACATACGCAACTTCCGTTAATAAAAAAACTTTAAAAACTTTCGTTGAGCAAAAACTTTTTCCAGGGAATAAAAACGTGTGTTTCCGTGCTGGTTGAACTGCACAAATGCTGAGTCCATGTTTCCTATATATGTGAATTTCGGTGAAATTATAGAAACTCTCTGAGGGAAGAAAGGCGGGTACTGAACGCAGGACCTTTTCGCGGGACTTTTTCTATCTTGAGAGAACAAAAAGAGGAAAGAGGAATTTTAACATCCCAATAACCGATATAGGAACACAGAAGGAGAAATGAAAAGTGTACAGGGTGATAATGCGTGGAAGATTTGAAAAATTTTATTTTAAGAAAAGCGTATCAAAAAAATGCGAGCTTGAAAAATAGCATGGAGGCGCGTGCAAGGGAAATAATAGGAAAAAATAAAAAGAGGGGCAAAAGTAAGAAAAAATTGTATGGAGACATGTAAAAAATTATACAAATCATAGAAAAAATCAACGACATTAAAAAAGCAGAAAGAAAAATGGTATTAAAACAAAATGTAGAGAAAAGCAGGGTTGATTTTTATGAAAAACAGCCCATTTGGGTTTTGTTTGATTTTATTGGGATTTATTGGTTTTTAGGGGTTGTTGTAAATTTCATTTGGAACCATTTCATCCACAGTCATTTCATCCAGAATCATTTTATCCAGAATCATTTTATCCAGAATCATTTTATCCAGAATCATTTTATTCAGAACCATTTTATCCAGAATCATTTTATCCAGAATCATTATATCCAGAATCATTTTATCCAAAATCATTTCATCCAGAATCATTTTATCCAGAATCATTTTATCCAGAATCATTTTATCCAGAACCATTTTATCCAGAATCATTTTATCCAGAATCATTTTATCCAAAATCATTTCATTCAGAATCATTTTATCCAGAATCATTTTATCCAGAATCATTTTATCCAGAATCATTTTATCCAGAATCATTTTATCCAGAATCATTTTATCCAGAATCATTATATCCAGAATCATTTTATCCAGAATCATTTTATCCAGAATCATTATATCCAGAATCATTTTATCCAGAATCATTTTATCCAGAATCATTTTATCCAGAATCATTTTATTCAGAATCATTTTATCCAGAACCATTTTATCCAGAATCTTTTTATCCAGAATCATTTCATCCAGAATCATTTTATCGAGCATCGCTTAATCCAGAATAGTTTTAACCCGAATCATTTCATCCAGAATCATTTTATCCAGAATCATTTTATCCAGCATCGTTTTAACCAGAACCATTTTATCCGGAATCATTTCCTGTACCAGAACCATTCTGATCTGTGCATGACGCACGCTTTACAATTCCGATTAATTCTAAAGCGACTTAGCGGCGCTGCACCAATAGACCAATCAGGAAAATGGGTTTGAAGCTCACCGAGAGATACATGGTACAAAGCGACACGTCGCCAATGCTTTACATTACTCCAGTGTAAGCGTGTAAATTTCCTATCCTTAATAAGAATATTTCTGATGATTTTTTTATAATTTTTCTATGTATTTAGAATTTTTCTACATTTTTATAATTTTTTTTCTGATGACACTTTTAGAATATTTCTGATGATTTTTTTATAATTTTTCTATGTATTTAGAATTTTTCTACATTTTTATAATTTTTTTTCTGATGACACTTTTAGTTTATTTCTGATGATTTTCCCGTTCATTTGGGCGAGTGCATGCCAATAAGTTCATGTCTGCGCATTTATTTCAATTATTAAGCAAATCTTTTGCAATTATTTTTTTGAACGTATGTGCTAAGACCTTTTAGTTGCAGCACTGCTACTTCTTGCGCTAAAGCACTGTACGCATACCGAATTGTATGCGTACAATTGTACATGGATTGTAATTGTATGCGTACAATTGTACATGGATCGTAAATGATACAATTACTATACTACCGTTCGCATGAATTTATGAAAACGTAGGTTCCAAAGTCATAATTTTAAAATTTACTTAAAATTTAACTGAAAATTTTTCATTTAAGAGTTTAAAAACGAAGAATGCCGTAAGCATTGAAACCAAATTTAGTAAAGATTTCACAGAGTTTGAATTTAAAATAAGAACTCAGTGTCAATTCTATAAAACGTTCCGGAGACCAGACCCATCTTCTGTTATCAGTCTGGAAAATGTGAATACCATGACGATGATGCAAATTCAAGCCTACGATGACGATGATGCAAATTCAAGCCTACGATGACGATGATGCAAATTCAAGCCTACGATGACGATGATGCAAATTCAAACCTACGATGATGATGATGCAAATTCAAGCCTACGATGACGATGATGCAAATTCAAGCCTACGATGACGATGATGCAAATTCAAGCCTACGATGACGATGATGCAAATTCAAGCCTACGATGACGATGATGCAAATTCAAACCTACGATGACGATGATGTAAATCCAAACCTACGATGACGATGATGCAAATTCAAGCCTACGATGACGATGATGCAAATTCAAGCCTACGATGACGATGATGCAAATTCAAGCCTACGATGACGATGATGCAAATTCAAGCCTACGATGACGATGATGCAAATTCAAGCCTACGATGACGATGATGCAAATTCAAACCTACGATGACGATGATGTAAATCCAAGCCTACGATGACGATGATGTAAATCCAAGCCTACGATGACGATGATGTAAATCCAAGCCTACGATGACGAAGATGTAAATCCAAGCCTACGATGACGAAGATGTAAATCCAAACCTACGATGACGATGATGTAAATCCAAACCTACGATGACGAAGATGTAAATTCAAACCTACTATGATGATGATGTAAATCCAAACCTACGATGACGATGATGTAAATCCAAACCTACGATGACGATGATGTAAATCCAAACCTACGATGACGATGATGTAAATCCAAACCTACGATGACGATTATGTAAATTCAAACCTACGATGACGATGATGTAAATCCAAACCTACGATGACGATGATGTAAATCCAAGCCTACGATAACGATGATGTAAATCCAAACCTACGATGACGATGATGTAAATCCAAACCTACGATGACGATGATGTAAATCCAAACCTACGATGACGATGATGTAAATCCAAACCTACGATGACGAAGATGTAAATCCAAACCTACGATGACGAAGATGTAAATTCAAACCTAAGATGACGATGATGTAAATCCAAGCCTACGATGACGATGATGTAAATCCAAACCTACGATGACGATGATGTAAATCCAAAACCTACGATGACGAAGATGTAAATCCAAACCTACGATGACGATGATGTAAATCCAAACCTACGATGACGAAGATGTAAATTCAAACCTACAATGACGATGATGTAAATCCAAACCTACGATGACGAAGATGTAAATCCAAGCCTACGATGACGATGATGTAAATCCAAACCTACGATGACGATGATGTAAATCCAAACCTACGATGACGATGATGTAAATCCAAGCCTACGATGACGATGATGTAAATCCAAACCTACGATGACGATGATGTAAATCCAAGCCTACGATGATAATGATGTAAGTTTAAACGTCTTATACGCACGCGATGTGTTATGAAAAACTGTACAACTCAAAGTCTTAGGACAAAATTTATTTGAAAAATATTGCATGTTGGCTCGGGCACAATTTACAACAAAATTCTGAGAACTGATGCGCTTTCTGAGATCCGTACTGCAATATTTATTGCTGAACTGGATTTCATTCAAAATATAGATTTTATTTTTGATGCAAGAATATTCCACCAGTTAAGTAGTCCTTACCATCAGTACGAATTTTCGTTGACACTGGTTAAAAAGTTACAGTAGATTAGATTAGGTAAGTTAGCTGAAGCCTCCTTAACGGCAAAAAAGGCGTTCCAAAGAGAGGGAGGGAGCGATAATTACACGTATTCCCTTCAAAAAGGCAACACCTCAGCACCATAAGCAAATAATTATGTAATAAATACACGCAGCACTAACGTTCCTTTTTGTAATCTTTTAATTTTTTGGAGTATATAGAAACTGCATCGGAGCTTAATTTTAGCGGAGAAACACAGAACAACTACGAAAACTGACCATAGTTTTGGAGGCGAAATTCACGGCAAGCTTGAAAAACAGAGCTTAATCTTAGCGGTCAAATTCACAGCAACTACATGCGACGGACCTCAATTCTAGCTATGATATTGAAAAGCACAAAATATCGAGCCCAATTTTAGAGGCAAATTCACAACTGCGAGAGAAGGAGCCTAATTTTGGCGGTAAAATTCACTTCAACCGCGAGTGGAGGAACTTAATTTTGGCAGCAAAACTCGCAACAACAACACGCAACGGAGCATGATTTGAGAATTGAAATTCCTAGCAACCATAAGTCTCACAGCTAAATTTAAACGCCAAAATTCCCCACAACGGAAAGCTTCAGCGTTTAATTTTAGCGGCGAAATCTCGACAGTTTGGCCGTGCTGCGGCCGCATCAAATGCCGCAGAAAATTAAGTCTGCCACGGAATTTAGTTCATGAAAAATAAAATGCAGGTAAATTGTAATTAACAAAGAAATTATAATTAGGCAGACAATTAAGTCGAGCTCGGGATAGAGAAAACAAACGGCCGGTGAGCGTGGTGCTGAGTGAGTGTGGGGCTGAGTGAGTGTAATGCTGAGTGAGTGTGGTGCTGAGTGAGTGTGGTGCTGAGTGAGTGTGGGGCTGAGTGAGTGTAATGCTGAGTGAGCGTGGTGCTGAGTGAGTGTGGTGCTGAGTGAGTGTGGGGCTGAGTGAGTGTAATGCTGAGTGAGTGTGGTGCTGAGTGAGTGTGGTGCTGAGTGAGTGTGGTGCTGAGTGAGTGTGGGGCTGAGTGAGTGTAATGCTGAGTGAGTGTGGGGCTGAGTGAGTGTGGTGCTGAGTGAGTGTGGTGCTGAGTGAGTGTGGGGCTGAGTGAGTGTGGGGCTGAGTGAGTGTAATGCTGAGTGAGTGTGGGGCTGAGTGAGTGTGGTGCTGAGTGAGTGTGGTGCTGAGTGAGTGTGGTGCTGAGTGAGTGTGGTGCTGAGTGAGTGTGGGGCTGAGTGAGTGTAATGCTGAGTGAGTGTGGGGCTGAGTGAGTGTGGTGCTGAGTGAGTGTGGTGCTGAGTGAGTGTGGTGCTGAGTGAGTGTGGGGCTGAGTGAGTGTAATGCTGAGTGAGTGTGGGGCTGAGTGAGTGTGGTGCTGAGTGAGTGTGGTGCTGAGTGAGTGTGGGGCTGAGTGAGTGTAATGCTGAGTGAGTGTGGTGCTGAGTGAGTGTGGTGCTGAGTGAGTGTGGGGCTGAGTGAGTGTAATGCTGAGTGAGTGTGGTGCTGAGTGAGTGTGGTGCTGAGTGAATGTGGTGCTGAGTGAGTGTGGTGCTGAGTGAGTGTGGTGCTGAGTGAATGTGGTGCTGAGTGAATGGGGTGCTGAGTGAATGGGGTGCTGAGTGAATGGGGTGCTGAGTGAATGTGGTGCTGAGTGAATGTGGGGCTGAGTGAATGTGGTGCTGAGTGAATGTGGGGCTGAGTGAGTGTGGGGCTGAGTGAATGTGGTGCTGAGTGAGTGTGGTGCTGAGTGAGTGTGGTGCTGAGTAAGTGTGGTTCTTTAAAATGTGTTCTTCAAATTTTACGAAATTAGAGTGTTATATTTTTCCCCTCAAATTTATGATTCATAATTTGGAAAATTTACCACTTAAATTCTGTCAAACTCACGATTGCTTAATTGTTAGAAATCATTGTTTAATTCTTACCATATCTACAGTTTAATTTCTGGTAAAATCACCGTTTAGTTCGAGTCCAATTTTCTTCTGAGTTTTCTGATATTTTGCATTTAATTTCTGGTATATTCAATATTTAACCTCCGTACAATTTTCAACGTACTTAAAATAAATTTATCACTTAGTTTCAGGTGAAATTGCTGCGCATTTGAAACATATCAACTAATCATTTTCTGTGCCAAATTCTCATCATGATATCAATCATATTTACTCATAAATTTTGTCAAATTTACTTCCTAATATTAACCAAATTCATAAATGGATCTTGACAAATTTACTACCCTGATATCAACCAAATTAAATAATCAATTTCTGCCAAACTCCCCTCTTCATTTCATCTAAATTTTCATAAATAAAGTCACGGGAACTCATTTGAATTTTGCACACTACTTTGTTAGCCCAAATTGCTTTTGGCTTCAAAAGGGATTTGTGAAGTATATTGTGTTCCTCAGATCCCTTTATTTTGATCTAATAACAATAGTTTTGATCCAATAAACTCTTTATGATGCAGTAAACTTTAGTTTCAACGCAATGATATTCTCGTTTTGATGTCATTTAAAAGCCATCTGTGTTTTCACGCGGCTTCCATCAAAGGCTCTCAACGTTTTGCAATGGTGCAGAACTCGTACAAATCCAATATTTAAATCCGATATATGAATCCAATGTTTAAATCCAATAGATGAATCCAATATTTCAGTATTTTGTTTATTCGCCGCTGTCAAAAAGACAATCTCCCCTAACTTTGTTAATGAGAATCGTGGAAAAGTTGAAACTTCATTCAAAGTTATTTCGTCTTACTATTTTACGTGTGAGGATATTGTTGAATATTTTATCAGTTTCAGGGCGTCGATATTTGTTGAATATTTTATCAGTTTTTGGGTGTCGATATTTGTTGAATACCTCAGAAATTTCCGGATGTTGATATATGTTGACTATTTCATCAGTTTTCGGGTGTTGATATTTGTTTAATATTTAAGCAATTTCCGAGGATTGATATTTGTTAGATATTTCAGTAGTTCCGGGAGTGGAAATTTGTTGAATAGTTCAGCAATTTCCGTGCGTTCAACTTTATGGAAAATTGCCACAATTTATCAATTAAAATACATTCTTGAAATACGCATTTTTTATTGTTATTGCCATTAACATCATAATCTCAGTAAATGGGTAATAAGGGTAGTGAGGGTTGTGAGGGTAATTCGGGTGATAAGGCTAATAAGGGTAATAAGGATAATGAAGGGTAATAAAAGTAATGAGAGTAGTAAAGTTAATAATATGAATATGTGGAATAAGGTTAAAGAAAGTAAGTAATAAGGGTAATAATATATTTAACAAATTTTAACTACTCAGAATATCGAAGTTTGTATAATATTTCATTGAAACACGTATTACTTTCAGCATGTACTGTATTGTGTAATCGGTCTAGAAAAAAACGCAACATAAATAACAGTTTGTGTAATCGGTCTAAAAAAACGCAACAAAAATAACAGGTTAAGTAAATGATTTAAAAAAAACGCAACAAAAATAATAGGTTGTGTAAATGATTTAAAAAAAACGCAACAAAAATAACAGGTTGTGTAATTGATTTAAAAAAACGCAACAAGAATAATAGGTTGTGTAATTGATTCAAAAATAAACACAACAAAAATAACAGGTTGTGTAATTGATTTAAAAATAAACACAACAAAAATAACAGGTTGTGTAATTGATTTAAAAAACACAACAAAATAAGAGGAGACCTAAATGTTCAGAATATCACAGTCCAGAACGTTTAAACATTCAATGACGAGGTAGTTTTTGGATCTATTAACAGCTTGAAAAAATTTTTAAAAAATTTGTCAACCATTGACAATTTTACGAACAGCGATAAAACAATTTTACTAGAATGAAAGCATAGATAATTATTGGGTTTTGCAACAATGACGGATACAAACATAAACTTGAACAGTCAAAGTTTGACTTTATTATTAATAGAAATTAATCTTTGTTATTCATAAAATTACTTCGAGTTATTCATCAAATTAGTCTCTGATATTCATAAATTTTTCTCCCGTATTCATAAATTTTTCACCATTACTCATAAAATAAGTCTCCAACATTCATAAAATTTGTCTCCAATATTCACAAAATTTGTCTCGAACATTCATAAAATTTGTTCTCGATCAAATACATGAAGAATAGGGACTAATATTAATACTTTTAATTTGAAGTTCAAATGAAGGCCGTCTGCACCAGCACCTTTTGTGCCTTTAAACCGAAAAATTAAATTCGTTTCTTTTAAGCAAATCTGTTATATACAAGTAAAATAATTCTGCAGGTTTCTACTCGATAATAAATGCATTAATGACATCAATAAGGTATAAGAACATTGAAACACTCACATCCATATGTATTTGTCCCCTATATGTTTTTGCGACATAGGGCACTTATTTAACAACTATCTGCATGTCAGTGAAACGAACTATAGGTTCCAGTAAATATAAGTATATACCTGCAGTCCAGACAAATGTGATGCAGCCATATATCTCTCACTGTGCACGGTGCATGCGAAGCATCAATAGGAGTGAGCTTTCTTCACTAAAAACACACTGAATAATCGGGTACTTTTCTCCATAAATTGCAACACAATGTCTATTTATGTAGCATATATATAGAGCTTCGATAATCTTCGGTGTTTGATTGCGTGAGTAGTTGGAGCTCATCTTTTACACCGTGTTTTTAAAATAACATTGGGTTAGTTAATTTCCCAGCGCTCTATTGTGAACAGGATGTTACGAACAGAATAATGTTTTTCAATAATTAGCCTCACCTCGCTAAGTGGAAAATGAAGCATTGGGCAAAAGTAATACTGTGTTGTGGATACGATCCGTTATAAATAAAAGAGCATCTCCCAAAACAGAATAGCCACACCCAGCTTTTACAGAGCACGACGGGTAAAGTTGATAGAATACGTTGTATTGTACGTACAATCTGTTGCGTATACATGAGCATTTTCCTCAAATAATTCGATTTAGCTGTCTAGCCAAACTGATTACGTGCTGTTAGAACATCATGAAAATTGCGCTTCTGTACTAATTGCTAAAATTACGTTCCATGGCTATAAATCAACAAAACAAACAACAATACATCGGCATCTAAGGATACTTTTTTTTCCAATTCAAGCCTGATACATATCACCTAGTACATTGGTATATCATATGCCTCATAAGTAATACCATGACGCCATGACGCTTTCCCCCGGTCAAGACCGGTACCCATTTCCGACACCTGGGTAGAGTGGGGTATTGTGCTTGGAATTTTTCCCCTATACCCAACGGAGAAAATCGCCACGCAACGCCGGGATACAGCAAGAGTTGATTTTTTACGCCATTGCATCCGTTTTCTTATACTGGGTGAAAATAAAGCCCCAATATGCAGAGTTGAAGAGGACAAACACCATCACAAATGTTGCCTGGGAGATCATCGACATGCGGCCCCGCGAAAGTTGAAAAAATGAAAAATTCTCGCGAGTTTTGGCTGCAAATCTACGGCGTTCACTATCCACGTTTCGCCAAGCTTCCATTGGAGGGATTTTAATTTCGTTTTCTGTAGTTTCACAATTTGTTTTCAATTTCATTGGAGGGGTTTTGCTTTCGTTCTCTGCAGTTTTACGATTTGTTTTTAAAGTTGTTTTGAAATTTTCGTGATTAAGGGCTCCGTTAATGAATTCTAGATTTTGAATGTCGAGATACTTATTGGATCCTTGGCGAATCTCTCTCGAGAAGTCCTGGATGGATCGATCCACCGTCGATTTCTGGATTGGAAAAGGGTTATCCACTTGAGCGTTCCGGAAGCTGGAAGATCTTTTGACCGTGGGTTTCTGTATCCTCTGTTCATGAGACAACGCTTCCCCCTGATCGGGGTGGAGGACGGTGGATCGTTCCACCAGGACGTGGAAGACGATCACCAGAAACGATGAGAAGATGCAGAAGAGTAACCAGACGTCGGCCATCTTGAAATAGGAGGTGCTAGGCAGAGACTCTGCTACCTGCAATACAATATTTCCTTAATTAATATCGGATGTATTATTCTTTCAATTAAACATATTTACATATCTCACCCTGGTGCCTACAACACAGTATTTCCATAACTAATATTACGGGCTTTATTTTCTCAAAAAAAAATATTTGCATAACTTAGACTGGTGCCTACAACACCGTATTTCCATAACTTATTTTATAGCTTTTATTTTTTCTAATGAACACTTGTAACTTAGACTGGCGCCTGGAGTACAGAACTTCCTCAACTAATATCACAAGTAAATTACATTTACTTGATTTAAAAAAAACGCGGTGATTTGTGGTATGGAGTAAATTAAGCCGATTTGTGTAAAAGAAACAAGGTAAATACGATAAAGAAAAACCTACACTCACTCGTATAAAAAACACGGTGACTCACGATATGGAGTAAATTACTCACTTGAATAAAAGGACAACATGGTAATACGCTCTGAGTAAAACATCACCTCAGCAGAGAGTGTAGCCATCACCAAGATGGCGGTGAGTGATGTCTCAACGCGATGGGTAAAACATCACCTGAGCAGAGAGTGTAGCCATCACCAAGATGGCGGTGAGTAATGTCACAACGCGATGGGTGAAACACATCACCTGAGCAGAGAGTGTAGCCATCACCAAGATGGCGGTGAGTGAGGTCACAACGCGATGGGTAAAACATCACCTGAGCAGAGAGTGTAGCCATCACCAAGATGGTGGTGAGTGAGGTCACAACGCGATGGGTGAAACACATCACCTGAGCAGAGAGTGTAGCCATCACCAAGATGGTGGTGAGTGATGTCACAACGCGATGGGTGAAACACATCACCTGAGCAGAGAGTGTAGCCATCACCAAGATGGTGGTGAGTGAGGTCACAACGCGATGGGTGAAACACATCACCTGAGCAGAGAGTGTAGCCATCACCAAGATGGTGGTCAGTGATGTCACAACGCGATGGGTAAAACATCACCTGAGCAGAGAGTGTAGCCATCACCAAGATGGTGGTGAGTGATGTCACAACGCGATGGGTAAAACATCACCTGAGCAGAGAGTGTAGCCATCACCAAGATGGTGGTGAGTGAGGTCATGACGCGCGTATCAAAGAACTGATGGCGGAAGAAGAGGGTCAGGAAACTGATGAGGAGCATGGTGAGTGAGGGCAGGTACAGGTTGATGAAGGCAGTCCCGTGCCGGCGTGCCAGCGGCACTTCGATCTGAAGGTAGGATTGAATGAAGAAATGTAGGAAATTGAAGTGAATGAAGAACACCGTGTTAACTTTACGTTTTGAAATGAAAGAAGTAAATGATATTGAAATGAATAAAGAACTCCATCCCGTATCTGCACTTCGATCTGAGAGCGAGAATCATTAAAAAAATTAAGGAGAAAAATTTTTGTACATACAGAACTGAACTGTGAGTACTAACAGTACTTACACGCATTCGAATATTGCCCTACTGAAGTCGTCCTTAATGAAGAACTCCACGTGAATATTGATCGCTCAAATGAATGAAGAACTCCACGTGAATATTGATCGCTCAAATGAATGAAGAACTCCACGTGAATATTGATAGCTCAAATGAATGAAGAACTCCACGTGAATATTGATCGCTCAAATGAATGAAGAACTCCACGTGAATATTGATCGCTCAAATGAATGAAGAACTCCACGTGAATATTGATAGCTCAAATGAATGAAGAACTCCACGTGAATATTGATCGCTCAAATGAATGAAGAACTCCACGTGAATATTGATCGCTCAAATGAATGAAGAACTCCACGTGAATATTGATCGCTCAAATGAATGAAGAACACCGCGTGAATATTGATCGCTCAAATGAATGAAGAACTCCACGTGAATTTTGCTTACTGAACAACAGGACTTCTATTTGAGGGCTAAAATGAATGAAATGAACGAAATCAACGAAATCAACGAAATGAACGAAATGCACGAAATGAACGAAATGAATGAAATGAAAGAAATGAATGAAAATGAATGAAACGAATGAAATGAACGAAATCAACGAAATCAACGAAATGAACGAAATGCACGAAATGAACGAAATGAATGAAATGAAAGAAATGAATGAAAATGAATGAAACGAATGAAATGAACGAAATGAATGAAATGAACGAAATGAATGAAACGAATGAAATTAATGGGTTGAATGAAAATATAACGGAATGATAACGGTACTTATGTTATCATGAACGGGATATTACAAGTACCTTGATGTACGTAGAATCATTCAGGACCAGCATCTGCACGTCTCCCACTTCATATTCCAACAGGACAGTGATCCCGTCGTATCTCACGGAGGACTCTTCAGCATTGAAATACCCGAACGTGGCTTTGCGCAGCTGGAGAAGCATGGAACACCACTGGTGGTCGAAGGGGTACAGGCTGAGGTCGAAGTCGCACGTGAACGACTCTTGGTACTGCCGGTGGCTGGTCAGGGGGTTGTGCGCCCCGGCGTACAGCTCGACTGTAAATTGTGGAAAAATTCCGTTATACCTGTAACTTAGGCAAGTTATTTTCCATAAGCGGTTACTTCCATTAGCGATTCCTTAAGTTATCGTTACCTATTACAGTTAATTGCACAGCTTTACTGTACATCAGGAGAGAATTCAATTAAACCTGCTACTTAGGCAAGTTATATTCCATAAACGTTAATTTACATCAATGATACCTCAGTAAACTATTCTCTATTGTGGTTAATTGTACAGCTCTGTTGTAAATTGCGGAATAGTTCGATTTATCCAGTAATTCAGAAAAATTACTTTACAGCAGCATTTCCAAAAAAAAACGAACCTCAACGTTATTTTCCATAAACGATTCCTTCCGCTATCGGTACCTTTTACTGTTAATTGTACAGCTTTACTGAAAATCAGGAGCCATTTCAATTAAATCAGTAACTCAGAAAATTTACTTTCCATGTACGTTACTTTCCATAAACGATACCTCAGGCAATTATTACCTATTATTGTTAATTGTACAGCGCTACTTTGAATTACGAAACAAATCAATTATATTATCAAGTAAGACAATTCATTTTCAACAATATATTTTTTTATAAATATTAATTGTATAAATGTTATTTTTTATAAATATTATTTTTCATGAGTATTATTTTTTATAAGCGATACATCATTGAATAAGTACCTGTTACTGTTCATTGAGCTTCTCTACTGTAAACCACGTAACAATCCATTTAAACCTGCGAGTTGAGTAAGTTATTTTCAATGAACGGTAATTTCCGTAAATGATTCATCAGTAATTCATCACCTGTTGTTATCAATTTTACAGCTACAGGGCGAATCACGGAACAATTACTTAAGCAACTGTTAAGCACTGTAAGCAATTTATTTGCTATAAACGATACATCAGACAATCATTACCTATTGGTGTTATTTGTACAGCTATGCTGTAAATCAAAGAAATATTAAATTAAACCAGCAATTTACTGGTGTATTGAATTGTATATTTATTGTATATTGATTTATTTTACGATTCATTGTATATTGAAAAAAAAAGTTTTTTCAATATAAAATAAATCCACAAATCATTCCCTATTATTGTTTATTGCTACAAGGGACTGTATGAGTATAAATTTGTGTGTGCCCAAGTATGTCAGTTCATTCATTCAAGTGTGTTAGAACCATTCATTTTTTGGAGGCACAGTAAACAAGTCATTAAATTCACTAA
The DNA here is from genome assembly GCA_030386875.1 of Morinoia aosen. NCBI lineage: Eukaryota > Metazoa > Arthropoda > Malacostraca > Amphipoda > Talitridae > Morinoia > Morinoia aosen. The sequence goes on from CM059573.1 coordinate 8,390,296, forward strand.
CATTTACTTAAACTCCTTAATCCAATAAATACCAACTACAATTTTTTCTCCAATCACAAAAAATCCACCTACAAATCTCTTCACTTATTAAACTCCTTAATCCAATAAATACCAACTACAGTAATTCTTTCTACCATCAAAAATAAGTCCACCAACAAATCTCTTCACTTATTTAAACTCTTTAATCCAATAAATACCAACTACAGTAATTCTTTCTACCATCAAAAAAAGTCCACCAACAAATCTCTTCACTTATTTAAACTCTTTAATCCAATAAATACCAACTACAGTAACTCTTTCTACCATCAAAAAAAGTCCACCAACAAATCTCTTCACTTATTTAAACTCTTTAATCCAATAAATACCAACTACAGTAACTCTTTCTACCATCAAAAAAAGTCCACCAACAAATCTCTTCACTTATTTAAACTCTTTAATCCAATAAATACCAACTACAGTAACTCTTTATACCATCAAAAAAAGTCCACCAACAAATCTCTTCACTTATTTAAACTCTTTAATCCAATAAATACCAACTACAGTAACTCTTTCTACCATCAAAAAAAGTCCACCAACAAATCTCTTCACTTATTTAAACTCCCTAATCCAATAAATACTAACTACAATTCTTTTTACCATCAACATAAGTCCACCCATCAACAAATCTCTTCCCATCCCTCACACACTCACTTTCCTCCGCGAAACTGTCTTCTTCTTGGGAAGACTTCCGGACCCGTTGCGCGTACATAACGGTTTTGGCATCCGTTACAGTACCCGCATGACCGTGGGTGTTGACGAACGCTATAACGGGGGACCATAGGGTACCGTTTGTGGGTACCACGTTGAGTGTGTGGTCGTCCTTGAGGTTGTAGAAAGTTACCCTAGAGTCGTGCCAAGTTAGGGTAAAGTTGAAGGTGACGTCGAGCGTCATCGAGGGCGTTGACACCCGTAGAGTTTGGAGCTCCACTGACGCGGTCACGCTCAGCCGGCCGTGTTGGTCCCGTGGCGGTGTTGTTGTCTGTGTATAACTTTGTGTTCATACTATACATGTTTTATTAACACATACTTTATTATAAATACTATATATGTGTATTTACTATACTATACTAGAAATACTAGAAATACATAGTATGTGTTTAATTAACATGTCCTATATATTTTTGCACACGTGATTTATAAATTGTCGTAATTTTTTAATGTATATACGAGTTCTGACCGTGTTGTTCACGTGGTGGTGTTGTTGTCTGTGATTGCGTAGTGTGAGTTTGTGTCGACGTGTTTTGTTAACAAGTACTGTACTATAAGTATATAGTACGTATTTTAATAACACATAATAAATATATAGTATGTGTTTTAATAACTCATGTTATACTATGTATATATAGTATGTGTTTTAATAACTCATGTTATACTATAAATATATAGTACATATTTTAATAACACGTAATAAATATATAGAATGTGTTTTAATAACTCATGTTATACTATAAATATATAATACGTATTTTAATAACACAAACTATACCATGAATATATAGTACGTGGTTTAATAAAACATACTAAAATATAAATAGCTATATAGTATGTGTTTTATTAACACATGCTATATATTTATGCACACGTGTTTTATCTATTGTTTTTGTTGTCTGGGGGTAGAGGTTAGGGTCACATACTGTGCGTGCAAACTATACATGTTTTAGAAATAATTCTTTTTTTTATTGTATGTACAAGCTCACGACGTAGGGCCTTGTATATACACATTACACATGTTTATATATATATAAGAAAAAACATAATCAATCCAGTTTTGTCAGGCTGGGTGGGATTGGGTTGAGTTAGGACTGTATGGATTGGGTTGAGTTAGGACTGTATGGATTGGGTCAGGCTGGGTGGGATTGGGTTGAGTTAGGACTTCATGGGTTGGGTCAGGCTGGGTTGGGTTGGGTAAGTGCGCAGTAATTTAAACTAAAATAAGAAAAAGAAAATTTGCAGAATCCAGCAATCATCACTTCATGGTCACCAAATAATTTCGACCAAGGCGAGCAATCCTTGCAATCATCATCTGATAATCGCAATCTAGCCTCGTAATCCTGCAACCATCTCCTGATAATCTCAGCCAAACCTCACAATTCCGCAATCAAACGATAATCTCAATCACCCCGTGTGTTCCGGCCCTTTTCTGTAAAAGGCCGCAAACAAACGCGGATGGGATTCGAGAGTGACGAAGCAGCAACGTGATTCTGGTTTATTGGTACTTCAGAGTAGATACAGGTTTGATGGTTGACAAGAAACAGTGAGATCGGACGATAGTTGCTGGTACAAGTCTTCTACAATGCATCTGTGATCTTAGACAAGTGCTCCGCGATGGTAACGCGTCTGCTACTGAACAGAGGTGTCTCTTTCTAACGTGATCTCCACGACAGCGGACCAACAATGAACATCGAAGTCGCTTGACAATCCTATTTATGTACTCGACAGGCGCACATTTGCTCCCATCAAACAATAAAAATTTTTAATACAATAAAAAATTTTTAAAACGTTATTCAATGGACTTTGATTTTCCTTTGACTGTCAATTAATCTTACATCCGTCAAGTCAATTCGAGCAGATCAGAACATATGACACTAGAGGCTTCCAAATAATGAACTGAGGTAGGCAGGTATGGCTTTTTCTGTCTGTAGCAAGCATAAAGACAACAAAAGTCAACGGCAAACCTACATTTTGTTAAACATTATAGTGTTAATTCACTACTCGATTTTAGAATCCAAAATCAACCAAATAAACGCTCTACGCACTTAGCTCAAACAATTTGTTCATCATTTATCAATTGATTCTTCTAATTCTTGGCTACTTCAGATATTTCGGGTACAAAAATACATCGCACAATTTATTTAACATATTAGAATGTCAAAATCAAACATCAAAACGCGTACTGAATAAACCAACTGATGTTATATCAATACAATACTACAAATGGCAAGTCCAAATCGTCCTACGATTTTAATTAACTTATTTCAGTTCAATTAGATTAAATATAGAAGTAAGTAGAATAATCAATAAGTAACTAATTCAATTTAATCTAATCAATCAACAAGCGTGCAATTTGGTTTTAGTCGCAATCGAATTAATTAGTCTCCTTAATTCTAGCGAAACATGAACGAAGCATTTCTATAGGATAGAATACATAATCCGTGTATAGTAGAGGTTTAATAGTTTTTAATTTAAAATAGTTTAATAAATTGATGATAGAGAAAAATCTACGGATTTCAATACCAGAATTTAACTATCTCGTGTCATATTTTTCTCGAGGCACGCTGCTGAAAAATGCTTTGAATATGAAGACTCTCCGATAAATGTATTAATAAAATATTCGCAAGTGATCAATTAAAATGGTTCTTTGAATTATCAAAAAGTTCTCGCACTTCGCGAACTACTGATGGACAAAACATTTCCATGGGGCAAGTAAAACAACCAAAGAGTTATAATATCGACAGCAAAAACAGAATCCGTATATAATAGAACTTTTTTAAAATACAGCATATAAAATAGAGATAATCTAAGACATGGGGGTTCTTCCTCCGCGGGAGATTGGAATATCAGATCATGATATTTGGATCTATGGTATTCAAATACAAAATGTAGGAGCCTAGAATTGTAAAGTTACACGCTAACTTGAGGTGGGACTGAAGGGATCTGCCTAGGACCGTTACAGATTTCTTTCAAAGCGGTTCGACGCAATGCGACGTCCTCACCACTAATGCGGCTAATGACCTTGTGTAGATCCCGTTTTATGTAGATAATCATCACCGCAAGGATGATTGTAATTACTGTGTACAGAAGCAACATTATGTCGCTTAACTGGTCAGGAATGAGATCAACTCTTGTTTCCTCAGTGTGTCGAATAAGTTCATCCGAGATTTGGCCATTATTTGCTTTTATAGCGGTTAGGATGGTATCGACATTGACATTCGACACTCTATTGCCCATCTTAACAGGCCAAAATGATACTAACAGAGCGGGAATTAAAATGGTGCCGCTTGAAATTACGTAAGTAGTTAGTATTGATTAATAGTGAATATTGTTTTAGCAATTTACAGATTTATTTTATCACTGGATGGTTGCTGGAAATGCAGCGATTCTTATTCGAATTACTAGTTCGATAGCGTTTCCGGCTTCATATACTAAAACACGTGTACGTAAAGGGGAATCGAGGTTCAGGAATATGTTTAGTTTGCAATAGGCCTCCTGTAACAATTCTTTAGGTACCCTAAATTTGATAACTATCGTCGATTCCTGTGGTTGCCAGAGTTGGTTTGTAGCCCCGGTACACATCAATACAAATTAAGCAGTGAATGCGTATGTTGTAAATTGGAATGTGTAAAAGTGTTCCGGAGTTGTTCAGGAGTCGCTCCAGGAATCTGAAAAAGAAACGACACATGACATTAGCATGGCCCCAAGTTAAAATAAACAATTTACATTTCATACTAAGATTTCATACTGCGGCACGCTTCATTCGTATTACAACATACTCATTCCGACCACAGTCTCTGGCATTGTTGCCAAACAATCTGCGACAGAGGCGAGGGAATTCTCGCAGTTGCGCATACGCACTCTTGTGGTGACATCTCCAACTCAGTTTATCAATTCTAGCTCACGACCTTATGAGCACACTCCGATGTCGCAACGATAACATGACAACATCCTCAGCTCATCATCTCGGCTGAAGGTGTTTGCGCAACAGAAATATTTCCTAGAGCAAGACACACATAAAGTCTTAAGAACTCAAGAACGCACTTACAAGCTAAGAACTCATAGAACTCACTTACAGGCTAAGAACTCATAGAACGAACTTACAAGCTGAATACCATTGAAATACATATATCGAATGGCAATCTCGGAATAATTGAAAATGAACAGTTACAAACTAGGTTGACAATTTTACCTTTTTATCCTATCTAAAGGCAGTACATGGTTTAAATTCGAGCGGATAATCCTGTTACCAATCCTAATATCTGCATAATTTTTACCTAGCCGTTCAATGATAGCAGGACCCAAAAAATTCAGCTGTAATTTATGTTTTTTGGCGTGATTTTTTACTAGTACACGGTCCATCACTTTTAAATTTTTATCGCGACGTTTCATATTTCTATAGGCAGTTCTTTCAATTGTGGCGTTAATGATTGCATTTCGAATATTGTTCACTACAATAGATGACTCTTTAAATTTTTGTTTTTGAACATCTTCATATGAAGTCGCAACATTTAATTCTTCTAAATTAGTAGAACTGATATAAACACACGTATCTCTACCGAAAACAGTGTATGCGGGTGTATCTCCTAGAGTTTCGTTATAGCTATTATTAATCGAATTCTCTACAATATCCAGCAAGCTATCCCACTCATTATGAGTAAGAAAATTTAGATATAGCTTCAGCAGGTGTCGAATTTTACCATTACATCGCTCGACGATACCGTTAGAAAAAGGTGAATACGCCAGAACTTCCCTTTTTAAGATAGAAAGTCCTTTTGTGAAATTTTTTACATTAATTGATTTAAATTCTAGGGCATTGTCGGACAGTAGCACGTCCGGGGTACCGAACAAACAGCAAAAATTCCATAGACAATCTGTGACAGTCTCTGTACATCGGTCACTAGTCGAATATAATTTGACAAACCTGGAAAAAAGGTCGATAATCACAAGAATATATTTGTTACCATTATCCGTCATTGGTAATGGACCATAGAAATCCATGCTGACAGTTTGAAAACATCTCGTTCCAATTGGAGCATTTAGAATTTTAATCGGCGTCGATATTCGTGACTTTAAAATCTTACAGATGTCACATGATTCAACAATTTTGCGTGTAACTGTCCTTTCGTACGGATGAAAATATTTTAATTTAAACTTAAACAAGGTATGATTTAAATCAGTGTGGGATAAATTATGGATGAAAAGAATTGTCTGGTGCAGCAAGGTATATGGCACCACGCTAGTCAGAATGGTACTGGGTCTGTTGTCAATTCTTCGTCTTTTATACAAAATGTCATTCATAATCAGGAATTCATTTATGTCGGTATTAGAAACTTTAGTTGCATTCTCTAGGGCATTCTTGATTTCAGAACAAAATGGATCTTGATCTTGTTCACGTTTAAATTCGTCCAGCGACCAGTTGTCATTAATACTTGAATGGTCTGTAGTCGTATTAACTCTATCCAGTCTGCATAAGCTCGTTGTCTGTCTGCTATTAAAGTCACTGGGTTCACGTCTGGGGCTTTCAGCAGTATTGTTGTTGTTTCTTCCGTCATCACTTCCTGGGATTGTTTCCTCGAACTCTCCCTCAGTCACAGGCTTGTTACATTTGCTACTCGCAGCAGCGGCTTGCAGCCTAGTTACAACGGGAAAAATCTCTACCTCTGGGGTTAAATCAGAACATGCTGACAGTTCTTTTTCGGTTAAAGGATTTTCGTCATGATTTAATCTACTTAATGCGTCAGCGGCACTATTCGCTTTACCAGAGAAATACTTTAATTTGGCATCAAAGGCTTGCACATAAATACTCCATCTAGCGAGCGTGTTATCTTCGGGCAATTTCTTTGAAAATAAAGGGACTAACGGCTTGTGATCGGTATATATGACCAGATCATATCCTAAGACAAGATATTTAAAATGTTTTAACGCTTCAACTATAGCGTACATTTCCTTTTTCGTAGTTGAGTATCGACGTTGAGTAGAATTCAACGTTTTAGAGAAAAATGCGACAGGTCTCATGTTTCGAACTTTATCAGTAGCTGACTGGAGTAAAACAGCTCCTATGCCAACATTCGATGCATCACAAAACAGATGAAATTTTTGATCGAAGTTTGGGTGACTCAAAGTGGTGTTTGAGCATAATTCATCCTTTAATTTTTCAAAAGCGCTTTGACAATCTTGTGTCCAATTGAAATCGATATTTTTCTTTAGAAGATTATAGAGCGGACTTGCAATACTCGCAAAATTTTTTATGTACCTACGAAAGAAATTTACTAGACCTAGGAAGGACTGTAATTGTTTAACATTTTTAGGAATCTCTAAGTTCTTTACTTTGTCAGTACCGGTGCTTCTTGTTCCCATTCCACTAATGGAATGTCCTAGATATTCAATTTCTTTCTCGTAAAAAGCACATTTTTCCGTCTTTATTGACAATCTAGCGTTTCTTAATAGTTCAAGTACAACTTTTATATCGGCAAGATGCTGTGCCTTTTCTTTCGAATATATTAGCACATCGTCCATAAAAACGAAAGATAGTTTTCCTAGAACAGGCGACAGCGTTTGCGTCATTACTGATTGGAAATACGCAGGTGAAGTTTTTAAACCGAAAGGTAATCTATTAAACTCAAACTTCTGACTACCAACTGTAAATGCGGTTATTTCTTTGCTCTCATCGGTCAGTGTAATATTATGGTATCCTGACCTAAGATCTAATTTCGAGAAATACTTTTGACCATTTAAACTATAAAGAAGCTCATCTACGCGAGGCAGCGGGAAGGATTCTTCATGAATTACCTCATTTACTTTGCGAAAATCAACTACCGGACGTATAGTTCCATCTTTCTTATGTACTACAATGATCGGTGAATTATAAGCTGAAATCGATGGTCTAATGATTCCATCGTCTAACATTTTTTCGTTAACGACTTTCAGGTCTTCCATGTAACGGTGGGCAATACGATAGGGAGGGACATTTACAACATCCACGTTAGGTTTCAAACGTATTTTGTATGGTTTAATTGCAGCAGCAGAGATCGATTCATTGTCTATAGTGATAACATCTCTGAATTCGTTTAACAGACTCAACAATTCAGGCTTCATTTCGTCATCATTACACTTGATATCATCAGTATTTAATTTCCGCCGACCACGGGCTATTTCTTTGGAATCAGAAACGTACTCTTTGTCAACAACTCCTGTGATCCCGACAGATTGACTATTAGTGTCCTTATTATCGACATCTAGATGACTGTCCTGAACAACACCAGCTGCCTGCACAAAGGTACTTAATCCCGTTTTTAATTCTCCTTGTACATCTGACAAGTAAACTTCGGACTCAACTTGATCTCTTTCCACTTTTTCTAGAGTACTTATAATTGCGTTCTCCGGTAAGACAATCGCTCTGTCGGAGCTATTAATTAATAACAATGGAATCTTTCTTCTATTGTTAACTCTCACAATTGCTTCGGCGACACAAACGCCTTCTTTTAAAGTTGCTTTCTTTATTATGTATTCTCCATTTTTACACTTTCCAACATGTCCAACATGTTTCAAAATTACATTAGGAGCAATTTCTACGCGTCGAGTATGAACTCTTAACGGCTTGTGGGAACTGGTAACTGCAACTACGCCTCGAACAGGCTGGTTTTCTCTCTTACCATCCCTTTTTACTTCCTCACTTGCTTTCTCTGCAATGCACGTTCTCTTCTCTCTTAGCTTATTTAGGACTTTTTTCTTAGCTCTGGACGTAATCGTGTCCGCCATGAGACACTCAGTATTCTCTATTAAATACTCTAGACACTCTGTCTTTCTCTTTTTTCGTCTTTTTACCTCTGCAAAGGGAATTCTCTCTTCTTTGATGATTAAACATCTTTGTTTTAAGTCTACAACGGCATTCTTGTCTAATAAATCACGTCCAATAATGACGTCATAATTGTAAATACCATCTTTAATTATTAGAGCACTTGTCTTTAAACTTACACCGTTTTTTAACTTTAGGACAAGCTCTACCTCTCCTTCGACATTACTTTTAGCATTAACGCCTTTTATGGTCAGAGAACTTGGCTTCATGTCATTACTTATTTCATTAATTCTGTGGTAGCTTATTAGGCACTTTTCTGATCCTGAATCAATCAATGCATTCCACAGGTCTGCATCTTTTCTCAGTACAATCATTGGTTTATGAGTTTTTCTTATTACAAATAATTCATTCTGACCTGTAACTTCTACCTCTTCATCTTCTTCGTATTTACAAACGTTCGCCGTAATGTGGCTTTCAACACTATCAGTGCTATGAGCGTTTAAGCCGCTCAAGTCGCTCAGCTCCACCTCTCCCAGCAATTCATATCTATTTTTACATTTTATCATTGGGTCAACTCTCTCAACATTTTTAACGAGGGAACCTTCAACACCAGCATTCTCCTCGGGATTTTTAACGAGGGAATCTTCAACACCAGAATCCTCCTCGGGTTCACAGGGCATCACTGTCGTAGAGTCACACTTAGTTATAGTTATTTCAGTTTCCGTTTTATCATCGATGTCATTTCTATCAGAAATGAAATCGTCTCTGCTGTTTACTCTGCTAAAAAATCATTTCCACTGTTAGTTTGGTAAGTTTCTACCTGGCTTTTTTCTGGTACTCGAGTTTTATACTGTCCTCGCGCACGGACACGATCAGGCCTACCTGGTCTGTTGAAATACTCTCGCCCGGACCGGCAGTCTCTTGCGTAGTGTCCTAATTTATTACAACGAAAACAAGCCCCGCTACTCCGCGACTGCTCGGCGGCCGTATGCCCTAAACTCGGTTTGTACCAATCAGTCGGTTTCTCTACCGACGCACCTTGTCGTTGGCACACGCACGCACTTCTGTTGCAATACGAGCAACGCCTAGCTTCGGCGGCTGTTTCCAATGCTTGAACTTCGAGAGTTCCTAATTCACGATCAACAAAAGATTTTACATGAGGTCTAGCACGGTAAGTTGGTCTTGGGAAATTGGGTCTCCAGTAGGGTCTACGCGTCCTACTTCTACTTTGAAATCTGCCTCTTGTCATGGTATGGTGCACTTCGGCCTCATCATAGGCTGCATCAAAATTTGATTCGGGTGAAATGTCATCATCCTCTGCACAATAGGTTTCCACAGACCTCTCAGATCGATTCGCTAAGATTTGTTTGTCTTCGGGAAAATTCCTAATTACAGCTACGATTCTCTGAAGGAGCTCTTCCGACGATTTGAATGGTTTATTGAATAGTCTTTTTGAGAAATCTTCCGTCACTAGAGGATTAATGATGGCCATAGCTAACGCAACAATTAAAGTACTCTCGACATACTTATCGAGGGCAACAGGATCGGGACAGTTTACTACATACGGGTGGGCTCTGTTCGAACACTCAGGGCTGGTCATGATTCTGTGGGTTAGCTTACGGATTTTGGATAATATTTCGACAAACTGACTCGCTAAAGCATCATTACGTTTTAGGCGTACATTATTTAGGTCACACGCAACTGCGTGCAGAGATCTCTCGCCTTTCGAGACGTAAATATTTTCTAACAGGTGCACTACTTCTTCAAAGCTCAGTTCGTATCCCTCACTGATTATGGAGGCTACTACGGCATTGAAGTCGCCGACCCGCTTGTCTGCAGTTCGCAACAATAGATTTAGTTTCGCTTCCTCTGAGGTGTCGGATAACATGTTGAAATAGGCTCGCACATTCTTTATGTGTGTTTCTAACGACTTATTTTCGATGAAGTCAGGGTCAAAACGACGCCTTCTACCACGGTATTGGGGAAGATCCTGTCCGGCAATTACTACACTGGGTATCGGACCGACAACAGAACTCGTCACAACGGTAACTGAGCTAGTTACTGGGACAACTGTGGTAGTAACTGTACTGGTAACAGGGGTGACTGGGGCGGTGGTCGTCATCGTGTTAGGTATTTGTGGAATAGGTAATCTGATAACAGGGACTGACAACCTACCAAAGCTGGTCAAATACGGAACGGTTCTTATATACTCGTATTCTTCAGAATCACTATCCGACATAAATAATCACAATATTCTTAGACCTCCGATTACTTTCAAGAAAAAATTGTTTTCCACACAGTAAAATTTTCTACATGCAATTGATAAAATTCTACACACATTTAAAGAAAATAGTATACACACAATAAAATGATACTCACAATTTTAGTGGACTTAAAACAGGCTATAACAGCATCACAAAAGACTTAGTCCAGCTGCTTGACTGTTACTGTTATTCTGCTACCGTTACTGACTATTGCGTGACCGTCACTCTCAGCGGCAGGCTGCTCAGCCCACTCTTATATGCTAGAGCACAATGGCCCTTGAACAATAGCAACAACTTCCTTTAATTGTTATGGAGAACAATGGACTACCTCTCCGCACAGCGTTTCCGCGAAGACGCTCGCTCTCTCACTACAGGGAATCTTGCTCACTGCGCTTTCGCAATGCCTGCCTACACCTCTCGCTCTGCGCTCCTTCCGGGAATCAACTTGCCTCCGCACTCCCAGGGAACAGCGTGCTGCAATGCCTACTGCTTGCTGCCTAGTGCTACTGCTTACTACTTACTACTTACTGCTCGCTGCTTACTCATTAATTTTATAATGATCATTAATTTGAGCTCATGCTTATTTAATTCGCAAGCAACATTATCGGCGTACACTTAACTTAATATTTTGGCGATGAGTAGATCCCGTAGCTCTTCTCGTTGCAGATGACGATGGGTAGATGAGTAGACCGTAGATGTGGACCCTCACTTCTTCTTCTTTGAGTAGCGATGAGTAGACTGGTAGACTGGTGAAAACTGCGTAGCGTGCAAATTTTCGATTATTTTTCTCTCCTTTCTTTCTCGAAGTGTTTCTTGAAGAACTTCGATTTTCTGCGCTGACGTCTTTCTTCCTTTTCTCGATGCTCTGAAGTAATGTGATAACTGCGCGACGTTACTCCACTGGCTGACACTCTTCACACTTAAAAGCAGAACTGAAGATCAATTCTTGATGTCTTCTTCTTCAATGGGGCAATGTATCTTTAATGTGGCTTCTTGATGTGGTATCCCCATACATGGGTCACCAAAATGTTCCGGCCCTTTTCTGTAAAAGGCCGCAAACAAACGCGGATGGGATTCGAGAGTGACGAAGCAGCAACGTGATTCTGGTTTATTGGTACTTCAGAGTAGATACAGGTTTGATGGTTGACAAGAAACAGTGAGATCGGACGATAGTTGCTGGTACAAGTCTTCTACAATGCATCTGTGATCTTAGACAAGTGCTCCGCGATGGTAACGCGTCTGCTACTGAACAGAGGTGTCTCTTTCTAACGTGATCTCCACGACAGCGGACCAACAATGAACATCGAAGTCGCTTGACAATCCTATTTATGTACTCGACAGGCGCACACGTGCAATCATCACCTGATAATCGTCATCCAGCCTGACAATCGTACAATCATCACCTGATAATCGTCATCCAGCCTGACAATCCGACAGTCAGCCTCGTCGCTGCGGTCCCTGCAGTCGAACTTGAGGTCGCAGCGAGCTGACTGCGGCACACAGCTGGCGTCAGCGCAGGTGTAGTGGCCAGCTGGGCAGCTGGTCAGCGCCAGCTGACGCACGCCTGTCAGCTGGCCGCATGTCGGCGTGTGCAGCTGCCAGCTGAGGCGGCCTGTGGCATGTGTGTGTGTGAAGTGTATGGTTATGTGCTGTTGTTGATATATATATGTATATATATACATATATATATATATATACATGTATGTTTGAATATACATATATACTTATGAATATATACTACTGTAACCCATACATATAAATATATACACATACACAGACAGAAACTATACGTACATAGACAGTACTTCACTCACACAGTATTACACACACACAGACAGCACTACACCTGATTCCTGAGACTCTTGAGATGGAGTTAGGGGCACAGTTCCAGGCCACGATGAGTCGCCCCCTCACGACGCCGCCTACCTCCGCGCAGCGACGAAGCCTCAGGTCCCCAGAGAAGGGAGCCTGCAGCTCCACCACAGCCGAGGCAGGCCACGGCGCCTCCAGAACGGTTAGGGGGCAGCCGCTCTCATATGTGCCAGCTGCTGCAGGATACTGTTACCCTCAGCAGGCTGGTGGTAATGGGGCAAGGGAGGCTTGTCCGCGATCGTCCTCAAATATTCATCAAGTCTCCCCTTGAACGACTCCAGCGTCCCCTCAAACTCGCGGATACCCACCGGAAGACAGTTGAACAGACGAGGCCCCATAACAGAGAACGAGTTTTTGTGTCTCGTCCTCATGCTCGCCAGCACCCTGCCACTAAACACTGGGATGATACAGATTTTCCCTCGCCTAATGTGCCGCTGGGCTTGAAGCCTCATCGCCTGGTCCCTGAAATTCGGTGCCAAGCCATTCAAAACCTTCCCGGTATGTATGATGAGGTACCTTTCTCGGCGACGCTGCAGCGAAAACAGTGACAGGTGCGATAGCCGCTTCCAGTAGTCGAGCGACCGCATACCTTCGATCCTTGCAGTGAAGGTCCTCTGTACGCCCTCCAACTTCTGTACTACGCCGACAGAGCTCGGACTCCAGAGCTGGCAACAGTACTCCGCCAAAGGGAGGACTGACGATTTGAACAATTGAAGCATCAGTGGGGCTTCCCTCGTCTTAAAGGTTCTCAGGATCCATCCAATCTGGCGTCTGCACCTAAGCACCACCTGGTTAATGTGCTCTCCGGAGCCACCGTCATCCGAGATCACGACCCTCAGATCCCTGACTGAAGACTTACGTTCAATCGCTGAACCACCAGTAGGGCTGTACGCATACGAGGCGTCAGGGAGCAAACCGTACCGCATCAACTCAAATTTATTTTCATTGAAGGTCGTGTTGTTTCGAGTCGCCACTCGCAAATCTTTCGGAGGTCACTCTGAAGAGCCCCGCAATCTTTCACCGTAGTAATAGCTTTCAAGACCCTGGTGTTGTCAGCTAAGAATGAGGCTCGTGAGTGCAACAAGTTGACATCGATGTCCGTAATGTGGACCAGGAAAAGGAGAGGACCCAAAACAGAACCCTGAGGCACACCACTCACGACCACCGACTCCGTCGAGTGGTTCCCGTCCACTAAGACAACCTGTTTTCTATTTGTTAGAAAGCTGTGAATCCATTCCAGGAACACACCACTGATTCCAAAAAGACGGAGCCTCCTAAGCAGCACGTCATAGTCCACTTTATCAAAAGCCTTAGCGAAGTCCAGATACACCACGTCTACAGCGAGTCCAGAGCCAAGCGCCTCCGTAACCTGCCGCTGATGCTCCAACAACTACGAGAGGCACGACCGTCCCGTCTGAAACCGTGCTGATTGTCGTTCAGTAGGTCGTTGCTCTCGAGACACGTAACAAGTCGTTTAACTACTCGTACACACACAGAGACAATACTACACACACATAGACACTACTAGGCTTACAATGATCACCTATGGGATAATTATACTTAGAAGGCAGCAAAGTGGCCAGAGTGTTGCCAGACGCAGCATCCAGCCAGCGCCAGACGCGGTCGCCTCCCCTCGCGATGAGGAAGTCCCCAAAGCCGACAAAGTCCCCCAGGCCCCGTGAGGAGGACCTGGCCCCCTCAAGGAGGAACCCCCGGTCGTGGGGGGACGTGAGGCACGCTCCCCTCAGCACCCACGGCCTCCCCACCACCACGTCACAAAACCCGCACCTGTAACCATGGTTGTGGTGACACTTGGTTGTTATGTAATTGGTTATCATTATTATTATATTGGGTTTTTCCGCCGTTTTCGGTAGTGTAATTGGTTCGGGTTGGAACATGTTGAGGAAGGTTGTAAAAAGCAGGGTTTGAAAAACGGCCGTATTGCTCGAAAAAAAATTGTATCTTTCCTAAGAAGTGTGAAACTGTTATGGCTGGATGATATGAAGCTTAAATTTTTTCTAAAGAAGATTTTCAAATAATTGAAATGCTGTTCATTCACATAGATACGAAAATGAGCAATTTACCTAGTGGTATTCCTATGCCCCAATTGGCAGTCAACGAGTAAACCTTTCACAGCACGGTGTGTCGAATATAGCACATCCCGTATTTTGCTCTGTATAGAAAGAGTTAATTAAAACATGTGCATTTCAAAGGTTTGTTCCTCTAATGAGACATACTATACATAAAATGAACACGTATATAACGACCCACCTTTTTCTCTGGCAGTCGTCGTCCGCATAGCCTTCTGAGTCCAAACCACCGCAATTTTCGAAATGCATTCCATTAGGCTCATCCGGAGCCCAAGGTATGTTCTCCATTTCAAGCTCCGTGAAATGGTCTGTCCATTTTCCTTCTTCTGGTTCATCCCAAATGCCGGACCAGAACACAACGCAATCGGAGTCCGAACGATTCCTCGCTGATTCCACCAACTGGCGCACCATGCCATAGGTAGATGGGTTGAACAACGTACCTCCCAAACCTTCACATACGTACGTAGATTCCAGAAAACTCATCGCTGGCATGAGCTGTAGCTTTGACATCGAAGTGTTGAGACATAAAGAACGCAAATCAACTTCAAAGGTCTTCGAGTTAACGACAGTCCAGTTTTGGGCCCAAGCGACGACATCACCGGTGGCGTCTTCTACACAATTCGACATCCTCGAGATCTCCTGTGAATCAAGTGTCCTGCCCCACACGTTCAACTGCGTCACGTTCCCAACGAACGTGAGACCAGGGTATATTTTGGGGTCCAGATACCCAACAGTGAGGGAACTTGCGTTCCCGACGACATTCATGAGAAGTGTGTGGTTCGCCAAACTCTTGGAATCCAAGAAAAATTCGACCGAGGAGTTGGTTCTGACAATACACACGTGGTACCACTGCTTTGGTAGCAACCAGTCCTGAAGTAGCACGTATCGATACTCTTCAGCCATTGTGAAGCGGAATCGGTCGACATTGATTTCTGAAATGGTTAGGTTATGTTAGATTAGGTTAGGTGAATAGTTAGCTTAGGTTAGGTTAAGTGAATGGTTAAGCGACAGAATTTTTCCCTTTCGAATCGGAATCAGTGGGTAAAAAGAAGCAACTATAAGAAGACAATGAAAAGAAACCTGTTTTTGATTACTTCGTCATTATGCATCATTATACATTATGCATTATGCATCGGTTTGGTAGTAGATGAACTTAAGAGGAAGACGATAAACGCTAAGTCAATACAAAGAAGAGTTTAGATATAACCGAGTTTTACCCTTCTCCGTGCTCTATGGTCACCACAGAAGCTGCTTAGCTCTTGAGAAAATCCGTGCTTGAGAAACTGGAACTAAACAAGATATTTCTCAGCGAAATTGTGATGCCTGACCCCTGTGCCTCTATAAAGAATATAATGTTTGCTCTCAAAACTGAAGATATCGGAGTAACATGATCTACCAATTAACTTTCAGGCCCTTGCAACTATTCCACTGAAGTAGTATTACCTTCATGGCACACTTTAATGTGTGGATTATCCATTGAGTTACGCATGGCCCAGATTTTGGTTTTCAAAAACGTTTCTGCTAAAACGTAAACTGCACACATTCAAGCGTGTACAGGGAACATAAGCACGAGGTTGCTTCAATAAAGTGAAAAAAAGAAAAACAGTTTATTTCCAATACTAATGGTACAAAAGTACAATCATTGGCTTCTAAAATATCTTAAAGTTAATACTTAGATGATACACACACACACACAAGTATTGTAATACCCATGTCACTAGTCAAAAAGAAATGATTGAGGGCAATGTAATCCTAATGTTGCTTAATCAACATTTGATGGTACATGTGATGATAATTATAAGAGATAACACAATTTCATGCATTTTCATTGTGAGGTGAAAACACTTTTGACTTAAAGAGACGTGAAGAGATGCACTCACGGAGCTGCAGCAGGGGACGGTTGTGAGGTCCCTGAGCGTTGGCCAGCACGTTCAGGGAATGCAGCTTCTGGAACTGGAATCTGCGTGTGGGAATATGGAATTACGTCATGATTCTCTTTGGGAATGATATGTAGAATTACGTCGTGATTCTAATTGGGAATGATATGTAGAATTACGTCGTGATTCTCATTGGGAATTGAATCACTTTGAGAGTTTCATGTAAAGCGGATTAATTTATTAGATTCTTTCGAAAAATAAAAAGGTAAAATTTTAAATTTTCAAAATGACTCGTATTCTAATGGCAGGTATTCAAATAACTAGTGTTTAAAAGACTGGTAATCAAATGACTAGAATTCAAATAACTCCTATTTTACCTATTGCTGCCACAATGCCACCTATTGCTACCACTATAACTTCTTGCGATTGGGATTTTCATCACCTCCATCGCTATTTTAAATCGATCATTCATAACCTCCATCGCAGTTATTGCTATCGCCTTCTCTTTCGCATCAGTCACCCCTTTATAGCATGGATTTCCTTCATTCTTCCATCACATTTATCATCTTCAGTGCATTCCCGATCTTATTTAAAATTCTTTCTGTGTGTTGCATTTATTTTATCACATTCCTTATTTTCACTTCATTCTTTATCTTTATTGCACTTTTTATCTTTGTTTCATTCGTTATCTATACTGCATTCTTTATCTTTATTGCGTTCCTTATCTCTGTTATATTTCGTATCTTTATTTCATTCCTTATCTTTGTTATATTTCTTATCTCTATTCACTCCCAATCTTTGTTATATTTTTTATCTTTACTGCATTCCTTAGCTTTGTTATATATCTTATCTCTACTGCATTCCTTATCTTTGTTATATATCTTATCTCTACTGCATTCCTTATCTTTGGTATATTTCTTATCTTTACTGCATTCCTTTTCTTTGTTATATTTCTTATCTTTACTGCATTCCTTATCTTTGGTATATATCTTATCTCTACTGCATTCCTTTTCTTTGTTAAATTTCTTATCTCTACTGCATTCCTTATCTTTGTTATTTTTCTTATCTTTACTGCATTCCTTATCTTCATTATATTTCTTATCTCTATTGCATTCCTTATCTTTGTTATATTTCTTATCTCTACTGCATTCCTTATCTTTGTTATATTTCTTATCTCTACTGCATTCCTTATCTTTGTAATATTTTTATATCTGCTGCATTCCTTATCTTTGTTATATATATTATCTCTAGTGCATTCCTTATCTTTGTTATATTTCTTATCTTTACTGCATTCTTTATCTTTGTTATATTTCTTATCTCTACTACATTCCTTATCTTTGTAATATTTCTTATCTCTACTGCATTCCTTATCTTTGTTATGTTTCTTATCTTTACTGCATTCCTTATCTTTGTTATATTTCTTATCTTTACTGCATTCCTTATTTTTGTTATATTTCTTATCTTCCCTGCATTCCTTATTTTTTATGTTTCTTATCTTTACTGCATTCCTTATCTTTGTTATATTTCTTATCTTTACTGCATTCCTTATTTTTGTTATATTTCTTATCTTCCCTGCATTCCTTATTTTTTATGTTTCTTATCTTCACTGCATTCCTTATCTTCGTTATTTTTCTTGTCTATACTGCATTCTTTATTTTGTTATATTTCTTATCTTCCCTGCATTCCTTATTTTTTATGTTTCTTATCTTCACTGCATTCCTTATCTGCGTTATTTTTCTTGTCTTTACTGCATTCCTTATCTTTTTTTATTTTTCTTATCTTTTTTGCATCCCTTACCTTCTTTATATTATTTATCAATTCCTAGTCATCATTACATCCCATATTTTTATTTCATTACAGTCCTTATCTCAAAAACCAGTGATGTACCATCTTTTTTGTGCATTCTTTACTGGATATAAACAGTTTTTTTTCTACTTAATTATACATGTTCGTAAAATTTCTCATCATGATTGATTATATATTTATCGTTCGTTAAAATTGATGAAGCAGAAATCTGTATAAATTTACTAGGGTCCCCCCGGTAACGCTTGTGTTTTCTGTAACCAAATTAAGTTAACGTGCACGTATAAGAAAATTTTCTTCAAGGTAAGAACATTTATTTCGAAAAGCTTGGTCTTGACAAATATGAGTGTCCCGTATGGGTTTCGGGTGTTTCCCAGACAAGCCCCGCCACTACCGCAACACATAAGTTCCCCCACTTGTAACTTTCGAACCAATGCAACAACCGACTTCAAATTACTCTCAAACGGAAGGTTTTAATCTTTCTTTTTGAATATAACGTGAAGTCGATTGGTGCCTTATTCCGAAAGTTACAAGTGAATGAACTTATGCATGGCGGTAGTGGCGGGGCTTGTCTGGAAAATATCTGGAATTTCCAACTTCTCACCGAAATAGAGGCTGTGGACGAGCGAAAAACAAAAATTCGGGGAAAATTATCGAAATATTTTCGCAGATTTTATTTGAGAATTTTTAGGCCACAAGAAATTTGAATGTAAGTTTAACTTTCGCACTATTTAGTGTTCCGAACAGCTAAGTTAAGTAAATAACTTAAGTTGATAAAATAACTCAAGTTGATAAAATAACTCAAGTTGATAAAATAGCACAAGTTGATTAAATAACTCAAGTTGATAAAATAATTCAAGTTGATAAAATAATTCAAGTTGATAAAATAACTCAAGTTGATAAAATAACTCAAGTTGATAAAATAACTCACGTTAATAAAGTAATTCAAGTTGATACAATTACTCAAGTTAAAGAAATAACTCAAGTTTATGAAATTTATGAACGAAATATGACACTCAGGTGACACTAGAAGCGTTACCCTGGTAAGAGGTAACATCAGGTAACCCCAGGTAACCCTAGGTAACCTCAGGCAACCCCAGGTAACCCCAGGTACCTCAGCTAGCCCCAGCTAACCCCAGGTAACATCAGGCAACTCCAGGCAACCCCAGGTAACCCCAGGTAACCCTAGGTAACAAAGATAACCCCAGGTAATTTCAGGCAACCCCATGTAACCCAAGATAACCCCAAGCAACTCTAGGATATCCCAGGGAACCCCAGGTAACTTCAGGCAACCCCAGGTAACCCAAGATAACCCCAAGCAACTACAGGCAACCCCAGGCAGCCCCAGGCAACGCCAGGTTACCGCAAGTAACCCCAGGCAACCCCAGATAACCTCAGGTTACCCCAGATAACTATGGTAACCCTCACCTGACGCAAACCGACATCGGGGATGGCGAAGAAACACCGTGCCCGTAGAAGACTGCACCGGACGGAGACCAGGAGCTGGTGTTGCCACTGCAGCCGAGTACTGTGATGGCTGCAGCTGTAAAGGATAGTGTTGAGTTCAGCGACTGCAGCTGTAAAGGATTACGTTGTGTTCAGCGGCTGCATCTGTAGAGGATTGTGTTGTGTTCAGCGGCTGCAGCTGTAAAGGATTGTGTTGTGTTCAGCGGCTGCAGCTGTAAAGGATTGCGTTGTGTTCAGCGAATGCAGCTGTAAAGGATTGCGTTGTGTTCAGCGGCTGCAGCGGTAAAGAATTGTGTTGTGTTCAGCGGCTGCAGCTGTAAAGGATTGTGTTGTGTTCAGCGACTGCAGCTGTTAAGGATTGTGTTGTGTTCAGTGGCTGCAGCTGTAAAGGATTGCGTTGTGTTCAGCGGCTGCAGCTGTAAAGGATTGTGTTGTGTTCAGCGGCTGCAGCTGTAAAGGATTGTGTTGTGTTCAGCGGCTGCAGCTGTAAAGGATTGTGTTGTGTTCAGCGGCTGCAGCTGTTAAGGATTGTGTTGTGTTCAGCGGCTGCAGCTGTAAAGGATTGTGTTGTGTTCAGCGGCTGCAGCTGTAAAGGATTGTGTTGTGTTCAGCGGCTGCAGCTGTAAAGGATTGTGTTGTGTTCAGCGGCTGCAGCTGTTAAGGATTGTGTTGTGTTCAGCGGCTGCAGCTGTAAAGGATTGTGTTGTGTTCAGCGGCTGCAGCTGTAAAGGATTGTGTTGTGTTCAGCGGCTGCAGCTGTAAAGGATTGTGTTGTGTTCACATTTTTAAAAGATCAAATTCGGTTATGTAAGATTGTATTTTATCCGGTGGTTGTTCAAAAAAATTCCATATAAATATTGTAGATCATATTCTCTAGCAATTTTTAAACAAAACACTTCATTTACTTTAAACAGCTCAGAAGACAGGAGCGGGGAGAAAGCAGTGTATACTAAATAATACTGATAACCTGTAATAAAATGCCTAAATAACCTGTAATAACCTGATAAATAACCTGTAATAACCTGATAACCTGTAATAAATGCCTAAATAACCTGTAATAACCTGATAACCTGTAATAACCTGATAACCTGCAATAAAATGCCTAAATAGCCTGTAATAACCTGATAACCTGTAATAACCTGATAACCTGTAATAACCTGATAACCTGCAATAAAATGCCTAAATAACCTGTAATAACCTGATAACCTGTAATAACCTGATAACCTGCAATAAAATGCCTAAAGCTTTTTAACATTTATAACTCACTGCCTATTTTTAAAAGGTTCTGAAAACAATAACGAAAAGGAAACAGTTCCAAGTGTTACTTATAACTCTATATTTATATTAAAAATATCAGAAAATAATAGCAAATGGAAATCAATAAATACCTAGTAATACTTATAACTTCTCATCAAATGACTACAACTCATTAATTAAAAATGAGTTTTTAAATTTTAAACTTTTCAAACATTCTTTTGAAAAAAACAAAGATCAATTCTTTTCAAATTTGTGAACATTTAACATTTTTTTCAACTTAAAGCAAGATTTTTTAAATTTCCAGAACAGCTGAGAAAACAATAGCGGAGTAATAACAACGCGGAGTTGTACCTAAAATTCTTTTTTCCAAGATTTCACCAGCACTCACCTGCTGAGACGACGCTGACAAGGACAACAGCGAAGGTTAAACGTTCCATGTGGGTTTTGTTATCACCTCTCTGTTGTCCCCGATGTTCAGCGGCTCTCTGTTGTCACCGATGTTCAGCGGCTCTCTGTTGTCCCCGATGTTCAGCGGCTCTCTGTTGTCCCCGATGTTCAGCGGTTCTCTGTTGTCCCCGATGTTCAGCGGCTCTCTGTTGTCCCCGATGTTCAGCGGCTCTCTGTTGTCCCCGATGTTCAGCGGCTCTCTGTTGTCCCCGATGTTCAGCGGCTCTCTGTTGTCCCCGATGTTCAGCGGCTCTCTGTTGTCCCCAATGTTCAGCGGCTCTCTGTTGTCCCCGATGTTCAGCGGCTCTCTGTTGTCCCCAATGTTCAGCGGCTCTCTGTTGTCCCCGATGTTCAGCGGCTCTCTTTTGTCCCCGATGTTCAGCGGCTCTCTGTTGTCCCCGATGTTTAGCGGCTCTCTGCTGTCCCTGATGTTCAGCGGCTCTCTGTTGTCCCCGATGTTCAGCGGCTCTCTGTTGTCCCCGATGTTCAGCGGCTCTCTGTTGTACCCGATGTTCAGCGGCTCTCTGTTGTCACCGATGTTCAGCGGCTCTCTGTTGTCTCCGGTGTTCAGCGGGTCTCTGTTGTCTCCGATGTTCAGCGGCTCTCTGTTGTCTCCGATGTTCAGCGGCTCTCTGATGTCTCCGATGTTCAGCGGCCTTCTGTTGTCTTCGATGTACAGCGGCTCTCTGTTGTCACCGATGTTCAGCGGCTCTCTGTTGTCTCCGATGTTCAGCGGCTCTCTGTTGTCACCGATGTTCAGCGGCTCTCTGATGTCTCCGATGTTCAGCGGCTCTCTGTTGTCTCCGATGTTCAGCGGCTCTCTGTTGTCACCGATGTTCAGCGGCTCTCTGTTGTCTCCGGTGTTCAGCGGCTCTCTATTGTCACCGATGTTCAGCGGCTCTCTGTTGTCACCGATGTTCAGCGGCTCTCTGTTGTCACCGATGTTCAGCGGCTCTCTGTTGTCCCCGATGTTTTGTTATCACCTCTCTGTTGTCACCGATGTTTTGTTATCACCTCTCTGTTGTCACCGAGGTTTTGTTATCACCTCTGTTGTCAACGTTATTTTTTACAACTGTCTGTTGTCACCGTTATTTTGTTATCACCTTTCTGTTTTCATTGTAATTTTTTGTGCCTTCTGTTCCCACTCTTGTTTCTGTTGCCAGTAACGCTTGTTATCACATTTGTCTTGTTATCAGTAGCGTTTGTTGTCACAGGTCTCGTGTTATCATAAGGTTTCATCTCACAGCTCGTCTTGTTATCAGTAGCGTTTGTCGTCACAGTTGCTTGTTGTCAGTTGAAAAAAATTAACATGAATGGATATGATAACAATTGGGCATGTTTTCCTTTCCCTGCACAGGTGTGCGTTTTTGGCCAGAGTTCTTACCTTAGTGGCTTGTTATCAATTGACTTTATTGCCGTGCTTCCGTTTGATCAGAGCTGAAGCTGAATAGAAATTTTTAATTTGTTACTCACACATGAGTTTGGGGTTTTACTCATGCGTACGTCACTCACACATGAGTACGTCACTCACACATGAGTACGTCACTCACACATGCGTACGTCACTCACACATGAGTACGGCACTCACACATGAGTACGTCACTCACACATGCGTACGTCACTCACACATGAGTACGTCACTCACACATGCGTACGTCACTCACACATGCGTACGTCACTCACACATGAGTACGTCACTCACACATGAGTACGTCACTCACACATGAGTACGTCACTCACACATGAGTACGTCACTCACACATGAGTACGTCACTCACACATGAGTACGTCACTCACACATGAGACTGGGATTTATGCATCCGCCAATAATAGAGCACAAACTTTACATGAGCGTTATAAAGCGATCTATTTATGTATTTCAAACTTTTAAACGGCTCTTTTACAAATTCGGTACATTAGCTATAAGAAAATGTCTGACATAAATATCTTATAAAAAAGCTGTTGAGCTATTTAAACATAGAGCATTTCTGAGATATTCGCTGATTAGATTTTATTAACACGTCAAGTGCGGCGGGTTAAACTGAAGTTCAATACCCAGCTCAAATTTAGAGTCAATTGTGGTAAGATATTTTGAAAATAGCAAACATTGACTGGATCATGCCTTCATTTAACTTTCATTTAGTATTTATATAAATTGAGTCAGTGACTGCTGGTCGGTCAGCAGCATTATGAAAATCACCTAAATGACCACCGGTGGGTCAAGCCGCACCTAACGAGTTAAATATCAGCTATTTCCTACCAAATATTAGGTACCGGCTTTTCAATATCAGCTATTTACTACCAAATATTAGGTACCGGCTTTTCAATATCAGATATTTACTACCAAATATTAGGTACCGGCTTTTCAATATCAGCTATTTACTACCAAATATTAGGTACCGGCTCTTCAATATCAGCTATTTACTACCAAATATTAGGTACCGGCTCTTCAATATCAGCTATTTACTACCAAATATTAGGTACCGGCTTTTCAATATCAGTTATTTACTACCAAATATTAGGTACCAGCTTTTTAATATCAGCTATTTAGTATCAGCTTTTTCAATTACAGTTTTTTGACATTAGCTAATTAGCATCAGCTTCTCAATAATATCTATAAATAACAGTTGCTATTTAGCATCAGCTGTATAGTATCAGCAGCTTAATATTAGCTCTTCAATATTTACCATTCAATGCATGTCAGCTTTTATTTTGAAATATTTAGTATCAGCTGTCAAATATCAGCTATTTAATATTATTCAGTATTACATCTTCAATATTAGCTATTTATTATTATTTAGTATTAGCTGTTTAAACTGAGTACATCAGGAAAACAATTTTTCTAGGTTCATAAAAAAAATTTCTCTACTTCAAGTGTCTAAATTCACGATACACGTAAAGAAAAAGAACTTATCTATCGACATCACTAAATGTGCAGACATCGACGTGACCGCGTGTTGTTGTGTGGATGTCAATGTGGCCAAATTGGCCTTTTCATGGCCATTTTCCCATATTTGGTCTTATTTCATGGCCATTTTAATCAAATTGGCCTTAGTTGTGGCCATTTTTTCAAATTTGACTCTAAATTGTGGCCATTTTCACTAATTTGGCCATATTTTTGGCCCTTTTCACAAATGTGGCTTCTCCTTATGATTATTTTTTTAATTGTATGTTTATGGTAATTTTCTTATATTTGGCCAATTATAATGACCCCCATTCTGAAATTTAACTTATTTGTGGAATTTTAAAATTAATTTGCTTCATCTTGCTAGAAGCATTTTAATTTTTTGTCTTTTCTGGTAACATTCTCAAACTTGACTTTTCATCCTGAAAAAGTTTCATAATATATTTTTTTATTTTTTCTGAGAAATTTTTGCACAAAAATTGAAATTTTTGGCCAGTAAAGGGCCAATACAGCAACCAGTTAGGAATACTGTAAGGTGTAAGCAGCCAATAAGATTAACTCATGTATACATACAC
This sequence comes from Morinoia aosen, assembly GCA_030386875.1. Lineage (NCBI taxonomy): Eukaryota > Metazoa > Arthropoda > Malacostraca > Amphipoda > Talitridae > Morinoia > Morinoia aosen. The sequence goes on from CM059573.1 coordinate 8,415,401, forward strand.
ACTGGGGAAATCATGTATGCATACACACTGGGGAAATCATGTATACATACACACTGGGGAAATCATGTATACATACACACTGAGGAAATCATGTGTACACACCCACACACTGAGGAAATCATGTATACATACACACTGGGAAAATCATGTACACACACACACACACACACACACATAGGAAATCATGTATACACGCACACACACTGAGGAAATTATGTATACATACACACTGGGGAAATCATGTATACATACACACTGGGGAAATCATGTATTCACACACACTGGAGAAAACTCGGTCATAACACTAGAATAAAGTGCGATTTGGACACACCTGTATAGAAGTTAGACGCATGGGTAAATGTATGGAAAAACGCCAATGTTTGTAGGGGATGTTCATTGATAGCTTTGAAAAAAGTTGGGACAATATTTATTTTATGTCAGGCAAGGAAATTAATAATTTGGGGGCAAATAATCAATAAAGGAACACATTTAATAACTTTTTACATGAATGACATTCTGCTCGCTGATGCGTTATTTTTGAATAATTGTACTTTGAAGTTGGCGCCGGCGCGCGCGCGCCGGCGCCGTTATTTAGTTAATAAGGGTAGTTAACCCCCTATTACAAACGTAAAGAGGTTGGGTCGTGAGGGTTAGCCACAGTTCTTATAGCGAAAATTATAAATAAAGCTTCTAACCCACCCATTAGGGTGACGACCGCAATCTTGTTTACATCGGATCCAAGATGGCGGCGCCCATGGTGGTCGCCTGCCTGACCTAAAGTAAATATTGACCAAAAGTTATGTAACGAATGGTTTTGTTGAAACCCTTTAATGTTGAGAATGTTATCGAGTGTATGACGGAATGGAAACTATAAAAACGACTGTTTGTCGGTAGATTATTCGAATAGTTTTCGTAATTTTCGTGTTTTTCATGAATCTTTTTTGTGTTCATGGGGATATCCATGCCCTAAATACATTATTGTCTTTGACAGTATTGATTCTAGAGTCTTAGCACTGGGGATCTATTTCTGTGCCATTGTATGTTCATTTCTGTGCCATGTATGTTTATTTCTGTGCCATGTATGTTTATTTGTGTGCCATGTATGTTTATTTCTATGCCATGCATGTTTATTTCTGTGCCATGTATGTTTATTTCTGTGCCATGTATGTTTATTTGTGTGCCATGTATGTTTATTTCTGTGCCATGCATGTTTATTTCTGTGCCGTGTATGTTTATTTCTGTGCCATGTATGTTTATTTGTGTGCCATGTATATTTATTTCTGTGCCATGTATGTTTATTTCTGTGCCATGTATGTTTATTTCTGTGCCATGTATGTTTATTTCTGCGCCTTGTATATTTATTTCTGTGCCATGTATGTTTATTTCTGTGCCATGTATGTTTATTTGTGTGCCATGTATGCTTATTTCTGTGCCATGCATGTTTATTTCTGTGCCATGCATGTTTATTTCTGTGCCATGCATGTTTATTTCTGTGCCATGCATGTTTATTTCTGTGCCATGTATGTTTATTTCTGTGCCATGTATGTTTATTTCTGTGCCATGTATGTTTATTTCTGTGCCATGTATGTTTATTTCTGTATCTGTGTAATTTATATTTTCTCCACGTATAATTTATTCCGGGTGTTGTTTTATTCGATGCACATATTATAACCATATGAAGAAAGGCGCAAAATAAAACGATTTTCATGAGTGACAAAAACCTCAAAACTCCTTCGTTTTCAAGAAATGGCGACCTGAAATGAATTTAAATTCCCGTACGTAGGCATAGGCTAGAGCGCGCGCCAACAGCCTGCCCAAGGAGTTATGAATGAAATGAATGAAGGCATCTACGGATGCTTTATTTCCAATCAAGCCTGATACATAACACCTTGTACATTGGATTTTCAAATGCCTTATAACTAACGCCAGGACGCCATGACGCTTTCCCCATTTCAGACACCTGGGTAGAGTGGGGTATTGTGCTTGGAATTTTTCTCCTATACCCAACAGAGAAAATCGCCACCGCCAGCGCCGAGAATCGATCCCGGGTCTCCCGCACGGCGGCAGAACCCCTAGCCACTTGCGCTATGGCGAGCACTTAGACTTAGAGGCATTGTAAGCCTATTTATACGGGAATCTAAATTATTTCAGGTCGTCATTTCTCGAAAAAGGAGTTTTCATGTTGTTGTTGTTGTCTGTCACTCAAGAAAATCGTTTTATTTTACGTTTTTCTGTATATGGTTACAATATGTGCATCAAATTACACAACACCCTGTACAAACGGCCAGGTATCTGTATTTCTGGCTCCATACAAATTGTTTATCTATTTTTAAACCATGCTTATACCCATTTTTAGGCAATGTTTGTTGTCCATCTAGAGTTATCTTTATGTTCATTTTTTAGCCTACTTCTATACCCGTTTTCATGTGAATGTCGATATTCATTTTGCGCCCAGGTCTATATTCTTTATTTTTGTGCCCAAGTCTATGTTCTTCTTTCGTGCCCAGGTCTATATTCTTTTTTTGTGCCCAGGTCTATATTCTTTATTTTTGTGCCCAGGTCTATATTCTTTATTTTTGTGCCCAGGTCTATATTCTTTTTTGTGCCCAGGTTATATTTTTTCCCCAGGTCCATGTCTATATTCTTTTTTGTGCCCAGATCTATATTCTTTTTTGTGCCCATGTTATATTCTTTTTTCCCCAGGTCATGTCTATATTATTTTTTGTGCCCAGGTCTATATTCTTTTTTGTGCCCAGGTCTATATTCTTTTTTGTGCCCATGTTATATTCTTTTTTCCCCAGGTCATGTCTATATTCTTTTTTGTCCCCAGGTCTATATTCTTTTTTGTGCCCAGGTCTATATTCTTTTTTGTGCCCAGGTCTATATTCTTTTTTGTCCCCAGGTCTATATTCTTTTTTGTCCCCAGGTCTATATTCTTTTTTGTCCCCAGGTCTATATTCTTTTTTGTCTCCAGGTCTATATTCTTTTTTGTCCCCAGGTCTATATTCTTTTTTGTCCCCAGGTCTATATTCTTTTTTGTCCCCAGGTCTACTATATTCTTTTTTGTGCCCAGGTCTATATTCGTTTTTGTCCCCAGGTCTATATTGTTTTTTGTGAGTAGGTCTATATTTATTTTTGTCCCCAGGTCTACATTCTTTTTTGTCCCCAGGTCTATATTCTTTTTTGTCCCCAGGTCTATATTCTTTTTTGTCCCCAGGTCTACTATATTCTTTTTTGTGCCCAGGTCTATATTCGTTTTTGTCCCCAGGTCTATATTGTTTTTTGTGAGTAGGTCTATATTTATTTTTGTCCCCAGGTCTACATTCTTTTTTGTGCCCAGGTCTATATTCGTTTTTGTCCCCAGGTCTATATTGTTTTTTGTGAGTAGGTCTATATTTATTTTTGTGCCCAGGTCTATATTCTTTTTTGTCTCCAGGTCTACATTCTTTTTTGTCCTCATGTCTATATTCTTTTTTGTCCTCATGTCTATATTATTTTTTGTCCTCATGTCTATATTCTTTTTTTCCCCAGGTCTATATTTTTTTGTGCCCAGGTCTATATTCTTTTTTTTCCCCAGGTCTATATTCTTTTTTGTGCCCAGGTCTATATTCTTTTTTGTCCCCAGGTCTATATTCTTTTTTGTCTCCAGGTCTACATTCTTTTTTGTCCTCATGTCTATATTCTTTTTTGTCCTCATGTCTATATTATTTTTTGTCCTCATGTCTATATTCTTTTTTTCCCCAGGTCTATATTTTTTTGTGCCCAGGTCTATATTCTTTTTTTTCCCCAGGTCTATATTCTTTTTTGTGCCCAGGTCTATATTCTTTTTTGTCCCCAGGTCTATATTCTTTTTTGTGCCCAGGTCTATATTCTTTTTTGTCCCCAGGTCTATATTCTTTTTTGTCTCCAGGTCTATATTCTTTTTTGTCTCCAGGTCTATATTCTTTTTTGTCTCCAGGTCTATATTCTTTTTTGTCCCCAGGTCTATATTCTTTTTTGTCTCCAGGTCTATATTCTTTTTTGTCTCCAGGTCTATATTCTTTTTTGTCCCCAGGTCTATATTCTTTTTTGTCCCCAGGTCTATATTCTTTTTTGTCCCCAGGTCTATATTCTTTTTTGTCTCCAGGTCTATATTCTTTTTTGTCTCCAGGTCTATATTCTTTTTTGTCTCCAGGTCTATATTCTTTTTTGTCTCCAGGTCTATATTCTTTTTTGTCCCCAGGTCTATATTCTTTTTTGTCTCCAGGTCTATATTCTTTTTTGTCTCCAGGTCTATATTCTTTTTTGTCTCCAGGTCTATATTCTTTTTTGTCCCCAGGTCTATATTCTTTTTTGTCCCCAGGTCTATATTCTTTTTTGTCTCCAGGTCTACATTCTTTTTTGTGCCCAAGTCTATAACCATTTTCGTACATTGATCAATATTCTTTTCTGTACAGAGGACAATATTTATTTTCATACCCATGTCTTTGATCTTATTTATGCTCAGGTCTATATTCATATCTGTGCCCTTTTCTAATTTTTTTTATCATGTCAGTATTTGTTTTCATACCCAAGTTTATATTTCATTTTGTGCCTAGGTTTGTTGGTTTGTATGTATGTACGTACATGTTTTTATATATTTCAGGGTTTTTGATTTTAACCATTTTTGCGCCCATGTTAGTTCATTTTCATGCCCATGTTAGTCCGTTTTCTTGCCCATGTTAGTCGTTTTTTATCTAATCTAATTTTATCTTGCCCATATCTAATCGTTTTTTTACCACTGCCATTTCAATTTTTGTCCCCATGTCTATTCCCCAATTGTGTGCCCATGCCCATATTTTTAACAGTGCCCATGTCAACATCCATGTTCATTTTGGTCCCAATATTCATGTCTACGTTGAAATGTCTAGTTATTTCGTATGTTCGCTAGGCGTATCCTTATTAGGTTAAAATAAACCGCCTACATGCGAAGCACTGACCTTAGGTATAGAATTTATAAAAAATTCTCCCCGTTAAAAAATATCACAAGCTGTCTCACTCTAAACGAGCAAAAGATTATATTCAAATGCGCTGGGAGTGATTTTCAAATTTTAGCAACAAGCTCTACATAACTTTTTCAAATAGCTTTCAATGCTATTCTGTACCATCCCGGAGAACACTGATTGAAAAATAAGAAAGGTTGGTTTCGTGTAAATAGCTTGTAAAGGAAAGGTACATGAGTTTACTTATCACGTATCCTGCGGCGGGACCCACCGGTGGTACACGGAGGGAATATTCATTCAGCTGCTGACCAACCAGCAGTCACAAACTTAATTTTCATAAGTACTTAATCAAAGCGAAATGAAGATGAAGCGATTCGGTTAACGTTTTTCTAATATATTGCATACTACAATGACTTTAAGTTTGAGTTGAATACTGCGGTTAAAGTTAGTTATCTTACCTATTACATACTACTAGGGACTTTAATTTTGGGTTGAATATTGAACTTCAGTTCAACTAATCACGGTCAAGTGTTAAGCATCTTTGAACACACACCAGCCGAAGCGGCGCCTGCCTTTCACTAACTGAAAAAAAGGCTTTCCATGCAATTTTGGCAGACTTCCAAAAGGATATAATAAGTTTAAATGCTTTATGACCTACGCAATTGACCAGACCACGAGATCAAATATTTCGTTAAAATCATTTTTTCTTTAATTTTATTATCATTGCGGCAAAATGTAGCAAAAAAATGATGAAGAACAAAAGCATTTCTGGGCCGTGAGGGTTTGACCTTTCGTACCAAGTGGAACTTGTTAATTGTAACAATTTTCGTAATCTTTGTTAATTGTGACAATCATCGTAATCTTGCCCTACAATCAGAACTTGGTGATTGTGACAATCATCGTAATATTACCTAACCGAACGAGCACAATAGAATAATTTTAGTAAACATTGTAGAATAATTATCGTATCATGCAAATCAATTTAATCTTATCATTTTCACATGAAAAAATTATGCTCCATTTCATTTAAACGGAAGAATAAGCAACACCATATCCTTCGGGATGCTTATCGTCTGGGGTGCTTATCGTGTGGGGTGCTTATTCCTTGGGGTGCTTATTCCTTGGGTGCTTATTCCTTGGGGTGCTTATCGTTTGGGGTGCTTATCGTTTGGGGTGCTTATTGTGTGGGGTGCTTATCATTTGGAATGCTTATCGTGTGGGGTGCTTATCGTGTGGGGTGCTTATCGTGTGGGGTGCTTATCGTTTGGGGTGCTTATCGTTTGGGGTGCTTATCGTTTGGGGTGCTTATCGTTTGGGGTGCTTATCGTTTGGGGTGCTTATCGTTTGGGGTGCTTATCGTTTGGGGTGCTTTTCGTTTGGGGTGCTTATCGTTTGGGGTGCTTTTCCTTTGGGGTGCTTATCGTTTAGGATGCTTATCGTAAGGGGTGCTTATCCTTTGATGTGCTTATTCCTTGGGGTGCTTATTCCTTGGGGTGCTTATTTCTTGGGGTGCTTATCGTTTGGGGTGCTTATCGTTTGAGTTGCTTATTGTTTGGGGTGCTTATCGTGTGGGGTGCTTATCGTGTGGGGTGCTTATCATGTGGGGTGCTTATCGTTTGGGGTGCTTATCGTTTGGGGTGCTTATCATTTGGGTTGCTTATTGTTTGGGGTGCTTATCATTTGGGGTGCTTATTGTTTGGGGTGCTTATCGTGTGGGGTGCTTATCGTGTGGGGTGCTTATCGTGTGGGGTGCTTATCGTGTGGGGTGCTTATCGTGTGGGGTGCTTATCGTGTGGGGGTGCTTATCGTGTGGGGTGCTTATCGTTTGGGGTGCTTATCGTTTGGGGTGCTTATCGTTTGGGGTGCTTATTGTGTGGGGTGCTTATTGTGTGGGGTGCTTATTGTGTGGGGTGCTTATTGTGTGGGGTGCTTATCGTGTGGGGTGCTTATCGTGTGGGGTGCTTATCGTGTGGGGTGCTTATCGTGTGGGGTGCTTATCGTGTGGGGTGCTTATCGTGTGGGGTGCTTATCGTGTGGGGTGCTTATCGTGTGGGGTGCTTATCGTGTGGGGTGCTTATCGTGTGGGGTGCTTATCGTGTGGGGTGCTTATCGTGTGGGGTGCTTATCGTGTGGGGTCCCCTCAGAGGGATACAACTATTGTATCTATGGGAATTAGCGCTCCCAGGGGAAAAATGTGAGGACCCGAGCTGAGAGTTAGGTAGGCCTTCTTTTTGTTGAAATAAAATGTTTTTTGTTATGTTAAGGACCACTTTTTTCGGTTCACTACTGTCCTGTTTTTCAGCACCTCTGACTTTCTTCTTCAACTTTTATCTTATTTCATGAACTTCTTTCTCATCTTACTGTTTCTATGCCCCTTCAGCATAGATGCCTCATTTTCTTATCTCCATACTAAATGGTGCCTTCCTCCTTCCTCTCTTCGATACGCTCTATTTTGTAGCGGTTAGGGAGGCTTAAACTAACTTATAATCTTAATCTTAATCTTATCGTGTGGGGTGCTTATCGTGTGGGGTGCTTATCGTGTGGGGTGCTTATCGTATGGGGTGCTTATCGTATGGGGTGCTTATTGTTTGGGGTGCTTATTGTTTGGGGTGCTTATCGTATGGGGTGCTTATAGTGTGAGGTGCTTATTGTTTGGGGTGCTTATCCTTTGGGGTGCTTATCGTTTGGGGTGATTATCCTTCAAGTGATAATTGATATTTTTCGGAGTAATTCAAGGGTTTGGGTATTCTTAAAAATTATTTTTTATTACTCGTGCAAAAAGTTTGGCAGTATCAGTTCAGAAGTTTAAAAAAAATTACTTATAGCATTGACTTATAAACAAACGTTTTTTTCAGTGTATTTTCTTTTGCCATAAAGAGATACTGTACAAATTTCTTTTCAAGAGATTCAACACTTTTAACTGGATACATTATTTTAAATATAAAAAAATCATCATTCATGAAAAACAAATTTATAATTATGTTCGTTTAAATTTTATCATGTTATCTGCATTTGTGCTTAATTATTATTTTATGTGTGAAAATACTGCCATTTAAATGTCCCTATTGGTTTTAGAGAACCAGCGTTGCTTTTCCTTCAATGAAAGAAGCCTTTAGTAGCGATGCTAATAAGGCAGAATGTCAATTTCAGTGTCACAGTTTTAAACTCCGCACTCCGTAATCTGACCTTAACTAGTACAAAAATCATCCCATCAGGGGGATACAACTATTGTATCTAAGGGAATGAGCGCTCCCAGGGGGACTATGTGAGGGCCTGAGCTAAAGGTTAGGTAGGCTTCCTTTTTTGTTGTAATAAAATAGGTTTTGGTTTTGTTACGGACCATCTTTTTTCGGTTCACTGCTGTCCTGTTTTTCAGCACCTACTACTTTCTTCTTCAACTTTTTCTTGTTTCATGAACTTCTTTCTTAGCTTACTGTTTCTATGCACCTTGTGCATAGATTCCGCGTTCCCTCAACTCCATACTAAATGGCGCCTTCCGCCTTCCTCTCTTGGAACATCTTTGTCGTGGTTCAAGGTAGGCTAAAAATTTCTTATAAAATGATAATAAATCATTTAACACGTTGAATACGGTTGTGCGGTTGCTACGGTTAGTTTTGTTAGGTTAGAAGAAGTCGTATTGAAAACCGGCTCGACTGCTCTAAAATTTTTCAACCGTTCTGGAAAGTGTAAAAAATACTACTGGACCGTAGTATATTACCATATACTCTAAGATTTATTTTCTAAAAGATGACAAAATAGCTTAAATGTTATTTGTACATTCAGGTGCGTAATGAGCAAGTTACCGAGTGATACACATCTGTACCAACACGGAGCCAACGTGTAAATTTCAGTATGATATTGACTTGTCTAAGTAAAAGAGGCTATGAACAGATTCTGATTTGATATATATATGTAAATATATATGTATTGATGTATATATGTATATATATATATATAACTATGTATATGTGTTGATGTATATATATTTATATATAATAGATATCCAATATTGTGAAACGTATTTTTTGTTTGTGTGAAATTGTGTTTTCATTTTATGAAAATTAATTTCGCTGATGAGAAATTGCTTTTCCACTTCTGTGCAACCGAATTTCATTAGTGTGATGTCGAATTTTGTTAGTATAAAATAGGTCTAAAAATAGTATAGATTATTAAGAAAAACGTTACGTTTGCTCGATCTTGAAAGCTTCGCGGTCTTTATAATGATAGTATAAAAATACCATTTCTTTGAACCTAGTTTTTCATTCAGAATCATGATGCTTATGTGTCTATTTCTCATAACTCTATTTCACAATACTTGTACGTGTCTATTATTCCAAATAATATAATAAACTACCATTTCATCCGGTATCATGATCCTTACGTGTCTATATCACAATACCTATGAGTCTATTATTCCACATAATAATATAATAAACTACTATTTCATCCAGTATAATAAACTACTATTTCATCTTGCATCATGATGCTTACGTGTCTATACCGCAATACCTACGAGTCTATTATTTCATATAATCTATACTATAATAAGAGCCGTGTCCGTCCGTCCGTCGGTCGGTCTGTCCGAAGCCAGCCGGCAGTGTGTGATGAGCGTATCTGTGATACAAGCTCCAGTCCTATATATGTTGACGGGCCGTGTTCACGCGGCCTCATCAACTCTCGAAAGATTTTATTTTTTTATTTCTTACGACCTTTCTCTCATTTCGTTCTCTTTTTTATTTCAAAAAAGGGGGGTGGACTAGTAATGATAGTAGTACCATTTTACACGTCACGATCACATCTTCAGCTTGGCGATACCACTGGCGTAGAGACAGAAATTCCTTCCGTTATATAGCCGACATTTTAAATCGATCCTAATGATATCATTCATCATCCATTCGTGAAATAGATACTATAAATTCGTATAGTGGATACTATTCATACAATGGCTGCCAATCATCGTTGACGATACCGTTTTTCATCGTTCCAGGGATTGGATACCTGCGGACGAACTTGATTGAAGCCATTTGGCAAGAAATGGACCATCTTCTGTTCACTGGAATCAATCTGCGCGTCCTGATGACGGATTGTCGGGCCTCCGAAGCCTCTCCATAGGCATGCAAGGTGGCATAAGGTGAGGGGTGTGTGTAGGAAATGGGCGAGTTTTACAGTGTTTTTATTTAATAGATCTTTGGATTAATTTTGTTGCGGTGGCTACAAAATCACATAGCAATCTACACATACTCCCATTAGATCTTACGGCAATCTATACCGCTACCAAGACATACGGACAATCTACACAACTATCAAGACATCATACGGACAATCTACACAACTACCAAAACATACGGACAATCTACACAACTACCAAGACACACAGACAATCTACACAACTATCAAGACATCATACGGACAATCTACACAACTACCAAAACATACGGACAATCTACACAACTACCAAGACACACAGACAATCTACACAACTACCAGTAGATACCGCAACAAACCATGCAACCACTAAGTTTAAGCACAGATCATGCTTAACACAAAACAACAATCATTGTACTTGATATTTTTTTTTAAATGAGAAACAAGATGATTCACACACCTGGGCTGTGGAACGCTATTCAGGTGTTGAAATTATAAATAAAATTGTAAGCCAAACTTCTATTTTTTCGTTTTACTACACAAATCCTAATTAATTTTTAATAAATTTCAAGATTTAGCATGAGAGCTTATTGTGTTCTTAGTTTCCGAGTTGTGATATGCTTCATATTTTTTTAAATAATTAATTGGTCCTTTTTATGTAAGGTGTCCGGTTGTCTCAGTTGCTGTATTTAAATCCTAAATTTTTTGTTCATATCAACAATTTTCGTCCTCAAATCGTTATTTTTTATAATATTTTCTAAACCCAAATCCTCGTTATTTACCATGATCTTTTCCTTGTTAAATTCCTCGTTATTTTTCATGGTTTATAAGGGACATAAATACTCGTCATTTTTGTTATTTTTTCGAGTCCAAATGCTTTCTTCTTCATGTCTACCATTTCAGCGCCCAAATGTTCGTTTTTATTAAAAATCTTTTCGTTCTGTATTAAGAACCTTTTCGTTCGCTATAATTAAGAATCTCATCCCCCTAGGGGGATACAACTATTGTACCTATGAAAATTAGCGCTCCCAGGGGGAATATGTGAGGGCCGAGCTATAGGTTAGGTAGGCTTCCTCTTTGTAAAAATTGAATAGGTTTTGGTTTTGTTACGGACCAATTTTTTCGGTTCACTGCTGTCCTGTTTAATAGCACCTACTACTTTCTTCTTCAACTTATATCTTATTTCATGACCTTTTTTCTCAAATTACTGTTTCTATGTGTCCCTTCTGCATAGATTTCGTGTTCCCTTAACTCCATGCTAAAAGGTGCCTTCCTCTCTTTGGATCGCCTTTGTTTCGGATAGGGAGGCTTAAACTAACTAATAATCTAATATAATCTTACTTAATTTTCAATGAATATTCATGAATCACGTAGACTCAAATTCATTTGAATTCATTGTGTGTTTTTTTCGTTGACGATTTGTATTGTTTGTGTGTGTTGCTTCTGTGTATTGTGTGCGTTTATTTTCTTTCTGTGGAGGTAGTCTGTGTGATTGTTTGAGCGCCGTGAGCATTGTTGTATGATTGCTTAGGGACTGTAAGGATTGCTGTATGATTGCTTAGGGACTGTAAGGATTGCCGTATGATTGCTTAGGGACTGTAAGGATTGCTGTATGATTGCTTAGGGACTGTAAGGATTGCCGTATGATTGCTTAGGGACTGTAAGGATTGCTGTATGATTGCTTAGGGACTGTAAGGATTGCTGTATGATTGCTTAGGGACTGTGGGGATTGTTGTACGATTGCTTAGGGACTGTAAGGATTGCTGTATGATTGCTTAGGGACTGTGGGGATTGTTGTACGATTGCTTAGGGACTGTAAGGATTGCTGTATGATTGCTTAGGGACTGTAGGGATTGTTGTACGATTGCTTAGGGACTGTAGGGATTGTTGAATGATTGCTTAGGGACTGTAGGGATTGTTGTACGATTGCTTAGGAACTGTAGGGATTGTTGTATGATTGCTTAGGGACTATAGGGATTGTTGAATGATTGCTTAGGGAGTGTAGGGATTGTTGTATGATTGCTTAGGGACTGTGGGGATTGTTGTATGACTGCTTAGGGACTGTAGGGATTGTTGAATGATTGCTTAGGGACTGTGGGGATTGTTGTATGATTGCTTAGGGACTGTAAGGATTGCTGTATGATTGCTTAGGGACTGTAGGGATTGTTGTACGATTGCTTAGGGACTGTAGGGATTGTTGTACGATTGCTTAGGGACTGTAGGGATTGTTGTACGATTGCTTAGGGACTGTAGGGATTGTTGAATGATTGCTTAGGGACTGTAGGGATTGTTGTACGATTGCTTAGGGACTGTGGGGATTGTTGAATGATTGCTTAGGGAGTGTAGGGATTGTTGTATGATTGCTTGGTAACTGTAGGGATTGTTGTACGATTGCTTAGGGACTGTAGGGATTGTTGAATGATTGCTTAGGGACTGTGGGGATTGTTGTATGATTGCTTAGGGACTGTGGGGATTGTTGTATGATTGCTTAGGGACTGTAGGGATTTTTGTATGATTGCTTAGGGACTGTAGGGATTGTTGTACGATTGCTTAGGGACTGTAGGGATTGTTGTACGATTGCTTAGGGACTGTAGGGATTGTTTTACGATTGCTTAGGGACTGTAGGGATTGTTGTACGATTGCTTAGGGACTATAGGGATTGTTGAATGATTGCTTAGGGAGTGTAGGGATTGTTGTATGATTGCTTAGGGACTGTAGGGATTGTTGTACGATTGCTTAGGAACTGTAGGGATTGTTGTATGATTGCTTAGGGACTATAGGGATTGTTGAATGATTGCTTAGTGAGTGTAGGGATTGTTGTATGACTGCTTAGGGACTGTGGGGATTGTTGTATGACTGCTTAGGGACTGTAGGGATTGTTGTATGATTGCTTAGGGACTATAGGGATTGTTGTATGATTGCTTAGGGACTGTGGGGATTGTTGTATGACTGCTTAGGGACTGTAGGGATTGTTGTATGATTGATTAGGGACTATAGGGATTGTTGAATGATTGCTTAGGGAGTGTAGGGATTGTTGTATGATTGCTTAGGGACTGTAGGGATTGTTGTATGATTGCTTAGGGAGTGTAGGGATTGTTGTATGATTGCTTAGGGACTGTAGGGATTGTTGTATGATTGCTTAGGGACTGTAGGGATTGTTGTATGATTTCTTAGGGACTAGGGATTGTTGTATGATTGCTTAGGGACTGTAGGGACTGTATGATTGCTTAGGGACTGCAGGGATTGTTGTATGATTGCTTAGGGAGAGTAGGGATTGTTGTATGATTGCTTAGTAACTGTAGGGATTGTTGTACGATTGCTTAGGGACTGTAGGGATTGTTGAATGATTGCTTAGGGACTGTGGGGATTGTTGTATGATTGCTTAGGGACTGTGGGGATTGTTGTATGATTGCTTAGGGACTGTAGGGATTTTTGTATGATTGCTTAGGGACTGTAGGGATTGTTGTACGATTGCTTAGGGACTGTAGGGATTGTTGTACGATTGCTTAGGGACTGTAGGGATTGTTTTACGATTGCTTAGGGACTGTAGGGATTGTTGTACGATTGCTTAGGGACTATAGGGATTGTTGAATGATTGCTTAGGGAGTGTAGGGATTGTTGTATGATTGCTTAGGGACTGTAGGGATTGTTGTACGATTGCTTAGGAACTGTAGGGATTGTTGTATGATTGCTTAGGGACTATAGGGATTGTTGAATGATTGCTTAGTGAGTGTAGGGATTGTTGTATGACTGCTTAGGGACTGTGGGGATTGTTGTATGACTGCTTAGGGACTGTAGGGATTGTTGTATGATTGCTTAGGGACTATAGGGATTGTTGTATGATTGCTTAGGGACTGTGGGGATTGTTGTATGACTGCTTAGGGACTGTAGGGATTGTTGTATGATTGATTAGGGACTATAGGGATTGTTGAATGATTGCTTAGGGAGTGTAGGGATTGTTGTATGATTGCTTAGGGACTGTAGGGATTGTTGTATGATTGCTTAGGGAGTGTAGGGATTGTTGTATGATTGCTTAGGGACTGTAGGGATTGTTGTATGATTGCTTAGGGACTGTAGGGATTGTTGTATGATTTCTTAGGGACTAGGGATTGTTGTATGATTGCTTAGGGACTGTAGGGACTGTATGATTGCTTAGGGACTGCAGGGATTGTTGTATGATTGCTTAGGGAGAGTAGGGATTGTTGTATGATTGCTTAGTAACTGTAGGGATTGTTGTATGGTTGCTTAGGGACTGTAGGGATTGTTGTACGATTGCTTTGGGAGCCTAGGGGTTGTTGTACGATTACTTAGGGAGTGTAGGGATTGTTGTATGATTGCTTAGGGAGTGTAGGGATTGTTGTATGATTGCTTAGGAAGTGTAGGTATTGTTGTATGATTGCTTGGGAACTGTAGTGTTGGTTGAATGATTGCTTAGGGAGAGTAGGGATTGTTGTATGATTGCTTAGGGAGTGTAGGGATTGTTGTATGATTGCTTAGGGAGTGTAGGGATTGTTGTATGATTGCTTAGGGAGTGTAGGGAGTGTTGTATGATTGCTTATGGACTGTAGGGATTGTTGTATGATTGCTTAGGGACTGTAGGGATTGTTGTATGATTGCTTAGGAAGTGTAGGGATTGTTGTGTGATTGCTCAGGAACTGTAGTGTTTGTTGAATGGTTGCTTTGAAACTGTAAGGATGGTTGTGCAATTTCTTGGCAGTTGTGTTGATTGACTCGTGAATTTTTCACAGTTGTGTGAATTGTCTACTTGATTTAATTTAATTGTCAATTTGATTTAATTTATTTGTCTATTGGTTTCATTTAATTGTCTATTGATTTAATTTAATTGTCTATTTGATTTAATTTATTTGTCTATTTGATTTAATGGAATTGTCTACTTGATTTAATTTAATTGTCTATTTGATTTAACTTAATTGTCTATTTGATTTAATTTAATTGTCTATTTGACTTAATTTATTTGTCTATTGGAATTAATTCATGAATAGTTCAACGTTTTTTTGTGTGATTCGTTCATAGTTGAATGGATTGCCAGTATGGTTACTTGTTCTTCTTTGGATGGATTGTTCATGATTTATTTATAAATGTGCAGATTACCTGAAATAATTCCCTGTTATTTGCATATTTTTTCTGCATGTATATGTATATGTATAGATTTTTTTACATATGTATAGATTGTTCGTTTGATACGCCTAAAATTGCGTGGATTGTCCGCATGGTTTCTTGATGATTGTAGATTGTTCGCGTGCTTCTTTCTTGGTGGTGGTGGTGGGGATCATCTAATACTCGGTAGTTAGTCGTAAGGATTGCCTACGTGAATGTTTGTCGCTTGTATGAGTTTTAAAACCTAGAAATGAAAGGATTGTGTGCGAGATTGCTGCTTGTATGAGCTCTAAACCAAGAAATTAAAGGATTGCCTACGTGATTGTCGCTTGTATGAGTTTTGAAACCTAGAAATGAAAGGATTGTCTGCGTGATTGTGGCTTGTATGAATTGTAAGCCAAAGAACGATAACGCGTAGAATTTTTCCTCGGTGTGTTGCGGACCGTCTTTTTTTAGTTCATTGTTGTCTTGTACATCAGCACCTACTACTTATTTTCTTAAACTTTTATCTTGCTTCATAAACTTTCTTCCTAACTTGCAGTTTCTGTGCGCAGGGGATCTTGTGTGGAAACACACTTTGTGCGTAGATTCCCTACACACTTAATGGTGCCTTCGTCGTTCCTCTTTTTGGAACATCTTCATTGGGGTTAAAGGAGGCATAAACTAACTCATCTAACCCAATCAAAATTCAATCACGACGTCGATCTAATACTTCTATGCCAATGCATTTGGCAGTTACTGTAAATGCAGTTACTGTAGTGACTACTGTAGTTACTGTAATGACTGCTGCAGTTACTGTAATTACTACTGCAGTTACTGTAATGACTACTGCAGTTACTGTAATGACTACTGCAGTTACTGTAATGACTACTGCAGTTACTGTAATGACTACTGCAGTTACTGTAATGACTACTGCAGTTACTGTAATGACTACTGTAGTTACTGTAATGACTGCTGCAGTTACTGTAATGACTACTGTAGTTACTGTAATGACTGCTGCAGTTACTGTAATGACTGCTGCAGTTACTGTAATGACTGCTGCAGTTACTGTAATGACTGCTGCAGTTACTGTAATGACTGCTGCAGTTACTGTAATGACTGCTGCAGTTACTGTAATGACTGCTGCATTTACTGTAATGACTGCTGCAGTTACTGTAATTCCTACTGCAGTTACTGTAATGACTGCTGCAGTTACTGTAATGACTGCTGCAGTTACTGTAATGACTGCTGCAGTTACTGTAATGACTGCTGCAGTTACTGTAATGACTGCTGCAGTTACTGCAATGACTACTGTAGTTACTGTAATGACTGCTGCAGTTACTGTAATGACTACTGCAGTTACTGTAATGACTATTGCACATACTGTAATGACTGCTGCAGTTACTGTAATGACTACTGCAGTTACTGTAATGACTACTGTAGTTACTGTAATGACTGCTGCAGTTACTGTAATTCCTACTGCAGTTACTGTATTGACTACTGCAGTTACTGTAATGACTGCTGCAGTTACTGTAATGACTACTGTAGTTACTGTAATGACTGCTGCAGTTACTGTAATGACTACTGCAGTTACTGTAATGACTACTGCAGTTACTGTAATGACTGCTGCAGTTACTGTAATGACTACTGCAGTTACTGTAATGACTACTGTAGTTACTGTAATGACTGCTGCAGTTACTGTAATTCCTACTGCAGTTACTGTATTGACTACTGCAGTTACTGTAATGACTGCTGCAGTTACTGTAAAGACTACTGTAGTTACTGTAATGACTACTGCAGTTACTGTAATGACTGCTGCAGTTACTGTAATTCCTACTGCAGTTACTGTAATGACTACTGCAGTTACTGTAATGACTGCTGCAGTTACTGTAATGACTGCTGCAGTTACTGGAATGACTGCTGCAGTTACTGCAATGACTACTGCAGTTACTGCATTGACTACTGCAGTTACTGTAATGACTGCTGCAGTTACTGTAATGACTGCTGCAGTTACTGTAATGACTGCTGCAGTTACTGTAATGACTACTGTAGTTACTGTAATGACTGCTGCAGTTACTGAAATTCCTACTGCAGAGACTGTATTGACTGCTGCAGTTACTGTAATGACTGCTGCAGTTACTGTAATGACTACTGTAGTTACTGTAATGACTGCTGCAGTTACTGTAATTACTACTGCAGTTACTGTAATGACTGCTGCAGTTACTGTAATTACTACCGCAGTTACTGTAATGACTGCTGCAGTTACTGTAATGACTGCTGCAGTTACTGTAATGACTGCTGCAGTTACTGTAATTACTACTGCAGTTACTGTAATGACTGCTGCAACTACTGTAATGACTGCTGCAGTTACTGTAATTACTACTGCAGTTCCTGTAATGACTGCGGCAGTTACTGTAATGACTGCTGCAGTTACTGTAATGACTGCTGCAGTTACTGTAATTACTACTGCAGTTACTGCAATGACTGCTGCAGTTACTGTAATGACTGCTGCAGTTACTGTAATTACTACTGCAGTTACTGTAATGACTGCTGCAACTATTGTAATGACTGCTGCAGTTGCTGTAATGGCTGCTGCAGTTACTGTAATTACTACTGCAGTTCCTGTAATGACTGCGGCAGTTACTGTAATGACTGCTGCAGTTACTGTAATAACTGCTGCAGTTACTGTAATGACTGCTGCAGTTACTGTAATGACTGCTGCAGTTACTGTAATGACTGTTGCAGTTACTGTAATGACTGCAGCAGTTATTGGAATGCCTGCTGCAGTTCCTGTAATGACTGCGGCAGTTACTGTAATGACTGCTGCAGTTACTGTAATGACTGCTGCAGTTACTGTAATTACTACTGCAGTTACTGCAATGACTGCTGCAGTTACTGTAATGACTGCTGCAGTTACTGTAATTACTACTGCAGTTACTGTAATGACTGCTGCAGTTACTGTAATTACTACTGCAGTTCCTGTAATGACTGCGGCAGTTACTGTAATGACTGCTGCAGTTCCTGTAATGACTGCGGCAGTTACTGTAATGACTGCTGCAGTTACTGTAATGACTGCTGCAGTTACTGTAATTACTACTGCAGTTACTGCAATGACTGCTGCAGTTACTGTAATGACTGCTGCAGTTACTGTAATTACTACTGCAGTTACTGTAATGACTGCTGCAACTACTGTAATGACTGCTGCAGTTACTGTAATGGCTGCTGCAGTTACTGTAATGACTGTTGCAGTTATTGTAATGACTGCTGCAGTTACTGTAATGGCTACTGCAGTTACTGTAATGACTTCTGCAGTTACTGCTATGACTTCTGCAGTTACTGTAATGACTATTCCAGTTACTGTAATGACTATTCCAGTTACTATAATGACTATTCCAGTTACTGTAATGACTATTCCAGTTACTGCAATGACTATTTCAGTTGCTGTAATGACTATTTCAGTTGCTGTAATGACTATTTCAGTTGCTGTAATGACTATTTCAGTTGCTGTAATGACTATTTCAGTTACTGTAATGACTATTCCAGTTACTGTAATAACTATTCCAGTTACTGTTATGACTATTCCAGTACCTGTAATGACTATTCCAGTACCTGTAATGACTATTCCAGTACCTGTAATGACTATTCCAGTACCTGTAATGACTATTCCAGTTACTGTAATGACTATTTCAGTTACTGTAATGACTATTCCAGTTACTGTAATAACTATTCCAGTTACTGTTATGACTATTCCAGTACCTGTAATGACTATTCCAGTACCTGTAATGACTATTCCAGTACCTGTAATGACTATTCCAGTAACTGTAATGACTATTCCATTAACTAACTGTAATGAATTTTCCAGTAACTAACTGTAATGACTTTTCCAGTAACTAACTGTAATGACTTTTCCAGTTACTAACTGTAATGACTTTTCCAGTAACTAACTGTAATGACTATTCCAGTAACTAACTGTAATGACTATTCCAGTAACTAACTGTAATGACTATTCCAGTAACTAACTGTAATGACTATTCGAGTAACTGTAATGACTATTCCAGTACCTGTAATGACTATTCCAGTAACTGTAATGACTCTTCCAGTAACTGTCATGACTTTTCCAGTAACTGTCATGACTTTTCCAGTAACTGTCATGACTTTTCCAGTAACTGTCATGACTATTCCAGTAACTGTAATGACTATTGCAGTAACTAACTGTAATGACTATTGCAGTAACTAACTGTAATGACTATTGCAGTAACTAACTGTAATGACTATTCCAGTAACTAACTGTAATGACTATTCCAGTAACTAACTGTAATGACTATTCCAGTAACTGTAATGACTATTCCAGTAACTGTAATGACTATTCGAGTAACTGTAATGACTATTCCAGTAACTGTAATGACTATTCCAGTACCTGTAATGACTATTCCAGTACCTGTAATGACTATTCCAGTACATGTAATGACTATTCCAGTAACTGTAATGACTATTCCAGTAACTGTAATGATTATTCCAGTTACTGTAATGACTATTCCAGTTACTGTAATGACTATTCCAGTTACTCTAATGACTATTCCAGTTACTCTAATGACTATTCAAGTTACTGTAATGACTATTCAAGTTACTGTAATGACTATTCCAGTTACTGTAATGACTATTCCAGTTACTGTAATGACTATTCCAGTTACTGTAATGACTATTCCAGTTACTGTAATGACTATTCCAGTTACTGTAATGACTATTCCAGTTACTGTAATGACTATTCCAGTTACTGTCATGACTATTCCAGTTACTGTCATGACTATTCCAGTTACTGTCATGACTATTCCAGTTACTGTCATGACTATTCCAGTTACTGTCATGACTATTCCAGTAACTGTAATGACCATTCCAGTAACTGTAATGACCATTCCAGTAACTGTAATGACTATTCCAGTAACTGTAATGACCATTCCAGTAACTGTAATGACCATTCCAGTAACTGTAATGACCATTCCAGTAACTGTAATGACCATTCCAGTAACTGTAATGACCATTCCAGTAACTGTAATGACCATTCCAGTAACTGTAATGACTATTCCAGTTAATGTAATGACTATTCCAGTTACTGTAATGACTATTCCAGTAACTGTAATGACTATTCCAGTTAATGTAATGACTATTCCAGTTACTGTAATGACTACTCGAACTGACCCAAGGCCCCACACACCGGCACGAATGTCTCACACAAACGTACTCAGATGTGAGTAACACTGAGTGCTCACTCGTTGGGACGTGATGAACAAATGAGGGCCGTGAATAAGAGAAATGAATTAGCGAGATGGACTCATTTACTCAGGCTGCTGCGTCCCCCACGGAGGCGGAAATGAATGAATGCGCGAGTAAATTAGGAGCCTAGCTGAGGTCTATGAAGCGCTGATTTTTCTTTCCTTGCCCCTCAGGGGGATACAACTATTGTATCTATTGGAATTGGCGCTCCCAGGGGGACTATGTGAGGGCCCGAGCAGAGAGTTAGGTAGGCCTTCTTTTTGTTGAAATAAAATGTTTTTGTTATGTTAAGGACCATCTTTTGTCCGTTCACTGCTGTTCTGTTTTTCAGCACCTACTACTTTCTTCTTCATCATTTTTCTTGTTTCATTAACCTCGTTCTTTGCTTACTGTTTCTATGCACCTTGTGCATAGATTCCGCGTTCCCTCAACTCCATACTAAATGGTGCCTTTATTCTTCTTCTTTTTAAGCATCTTTGTCGTGGTAAAAGGAGGCTAAAACTTGCTTATAGTCAATCAATCAATCTTTTTTTAACACGTTTGCTACCTATTGTTAAACTGAAGTTCAATATTCAATTCAAATTTGAGTTTATTTTTGAAATTAATAGTTAAAACCACGAATTATTTGATAAATCGTCCCTTCATTTAATTTTCATTTAGAATATTTGAAAATTGAGTTCGTGACTGCTGGTCGGCCAGCAGTATTCTAAAAATCCCCTCAGTGACCACCGGTGGGTCACGTCACAGTTAAAGTGCGAAGTTACGTTGAAAGAAGCAGAGTTTTAAAACCGATTTTACTGCTCGAAAAAAAATTGAACCTTTTCTAAGAACATGAAAATGTAATAGCGGGGTGATGTTTTACCTCGTACGCTTTAGTCTCTTCTAAATAAGACGTTGAAATAATTGAAATGCTGTTCGTTCACACAGATACGTGAATGAGCAATTTACCTAATGTTGAATGGGTAGTGAACGTGCCAACCCAGTAACGGCCACATTGTTTTACTTCAGATCTATCTATAAATATTTATTCTATAAATAATTATTCTTGGAACCTAGCACGGATTGAACTATTTATAGAAGCATTTGGAATATAAGAACGGTGTGAAGGATTCTTTCATGTCCTTCAAAATCGACGTTGGTCGTTCATAGGTTAGGAACTAATAAATTCAGGTTTTTCCTTGCCTGAAAACGAATTAGGCTTTCTCCTCACCATGATTTTCAATTTGATTCTATTTCTTGATCGAACTATCAAATTTAATCTATTTCTTGACCGAACTATCAAATTTATTCTATTTTTTGACCGAACTATCAAATTTAATCTATTTCTTGACCGAACTATCAAATTTAATCTATTTCTTGACCGAACTATCAAATTTAATCTATTTCTTGACCGAACTATCAAATTTAATCTATTTCTTGACCGAACTATCAAATTTAATCTTTTTCTTGACCGAACTATCAAATTTATTCTATTTCTTGACCGAACTATCAAATTTAATCTATTTCTTGACCAAACTATCAAATTTAATCTATTTCTTGACCGAACTATCAAATTTAATCTATTTCTTGACCGAACTATCAAATTTATTCTATTTCTTGACCGAACTATCAAATTTATTCTATTTCTTGACCGAACTATCAAATTTAATCTATTTCTTGACCGAACTATCAAATTTAATCTATTTCTTGACCGAACTATCAAATTTAATCTATTTCTTGACCGAACTATCAAATTTAATCTATTTCTTGATCGAACTATCAAATTTATTCTATTTCTTGACCGAACTATCAAATTTAATCTATTTCTTGACCGAACTATCAAATTTAATCTATTTCTTGACCAAACTATCAAATTTAATCTATTTCTTGACCGAACTATCAAATTTAATCTATTTCTTGACCGAACTATCAAATTTATTCTATTTCTTGACCGAACTATCAAATTTAATCTATTTCTTGACCGAACTATCAAATTTATTCTATTTCTTGACCGAACTATCAAATTTAATCTATTTCTTGACCGAACTATTAAATTTAATCTATTTCTTGACCGAACTATCGAATTTAATCTATTTCTTGACCGAACTATCAAATTTATTCTATTTCTTGACCAAACTATCAAATTTATTCTATTTCTTGACCGAACTATCAAATTTAATCTATTTCTTGACCGAACTATCAAATTTAATCTATTTCTTGACCGAACTATCAAATTTAATCTATTTCTTGACCGAACTATCAAATTTATTCTATTTCTTGATCGAACTATCAAATTTAATCTATTTCTTGACCGAACTATCAAATTTAATCTATTTCTTGACCAAACTATCAAATTTATTCTATTTCTTGACCGAACTATCAAATTTAATCTATTTCTTGACCGAACTATAAAATTTAATTTATTTCTTGAACGAACTATCAAATTTAATATATTTCTTGACCGAACTATTAAATTTAATCTATTTCTTGACCGAACTATCAAATTTAATCTATTTCTTGACCGAACTATCAAATTTATTCTATTTCTTGACCGAACTATCAAATTCAATCTATTTCTTGACCGAACTATCAAATTTATTCTATTTCTTGACCGAACTATCAAATTTATTCTATTTCTTGACCGAACTATCAAATTCAACCCATTTCTTGACCGAACTATCAAATTTATTCTATTTCTTGACCGAACTATCAAATTTATTCTATTTCTTGACCGAACTATCAAATTTATTCTATTTCTTGACCGAACTATCAAATTTAATCTATTTCTTGACCGAACTATCAAATTTATTCTATTTCTTGACCGAACTATCAAATTTATTCTATTTCTTGACCGAACTATCAAATTTAATCTATTTCTTGACCGAACTATCAAATTTAATTTATTTCTTGAACGAACTATCAAATTTAATCTATTTCTTGACCGAACTATTAAATTTAATCTATATCTTGACCGAACTATCAAATTTAATCTATTTCTTGACCGAACTATCAAATTTAATCTATTTCTTGACCAAACTATCAAATTTATTCTATTTCTTGACCGAACTATCAAATTTAATCTATTTCTTGACCGAACCATCAAATTTAATCAATTTCTTGACCGAACCATCAAATTTAATCTATTTCTTGACCGAACTATCAAATTTAGTTTCTACCAGGGGGAAAAATGTGAGGTCCAGAGCTGAAAGTTAGTTAACCTTCTTTTTTAGAAATAAAATATTTTTCATTTTTCAGCACCTACTAATTTCTTCCTCAACTTTTATCATGTTTCCTAAGCTGCCTTTTTAACTTAACACGTTGCTTGCTATACGACCCACCGGTGGGTCGTAGTTAGGTTTTTCCTGCTGCGAAACGACCCATCGATGGGTCGTTTTGAAAAATTCCAACAACCTTTCTAAATTAATGGTATTTAACAGGCCCAGTTAATGTTTGATATTTACAAATTTGGTTATCACTTTTGACTTTAAATTTAAGTTGAATATTGAACTTCAGTTTAACCCATCGCAACTAACGTGTTAAGTTACTTTTTCTATGCGTACGGGATCCTTTGCGGGAAGACACCTTGTGCATAGATTCTGCGTTCCCTTATCCCCATACTTAATGGTGCTTTCAACCTTCCTCTCTTTGAACATGTTTGTTGTTGTAAGGGAGGCTCAAACTAATTTATTATAAATAAATCAAGTTTAATCTATTTCTGGTTTGAACTATCAAATAATCTATGTCTGGTCGGAACCATCATGTACACTTTTTCTTTTCCCGAAAAAAAGGGGAATTTGGAGCATAATCTGACCAAGACTTTAAAACTCAGCCTCTTTCAAAGTACAAAGATTGTTCTTGCAAAAAAAGCCTGCGTCTGGATGCTCTGCAGGGTTGCCAAATCATAAGTGGTCAGTGTTGCCAAACTTCACGCGGCTAAAAAAGGGCAGTTTTTTATACCAAAGCAAATTGGGCAAACAGGATTTATATTGAGTTGTATTGAGGAGTAATTATTTTGTGGTGGGGTCGAATTTTGATATAAAACCATTTATATATTGTTTCAAGGTTGATATCAACATATGTAAGTAAGCAGCATGAATTTACATCGATATCACTATCTTCTGTGCCCAGCTCGTGTACGTGTGCCCAGCTCGTGTACGTGTGCCCAGCTCGTGTACGTGTGCCCAGCTCGTGTACGTGTGCCCAGCTCGTGTACGTGTGCCCAGCTCGTGTACGTGTGCCCAGCTCGTGTACGTGTGCCCAGCTCGTGTACGTGTGCCCAGCTCGTGTACGTGTGCCCAGCTCGTGTACGTGTGCCCAGCTCGTGTACGTGTGCCCAGCTCGTGTACGTGTGCCCAGCTCGTGTACGTGTGCCCAGCTCGTGTACGTGTGCCCAGCTCGTGTACGTGTGCCCAGCTCGTGTACGTGTGCCCAGCTCGTGTACGTGTGCCCAGCTCGTGTACGTGTGCCCAGCGACTGCCCGTAAGTAGTCCCTCAAGTTTATATTTTAATGCGTGTATTTCCTCCTATTTATGATCATTTGTATCTTATTTTTGTATCGGGTTACAAATTTTCATTTATGTTCATTGTATTTTACTTTCATTTTTTTTTCGCTGCACGACAAACGTCATTTTACGTCAAGTGAAAGGTACACGCAGAAAAAAATTGCATAACTGCTCTGATAATTGACTCGTATTTTAGTGATTTTATTGATTTACTCTTTTAATAATAATTTAATTATTTTAATGGTTTTAATTTTAACAATTTTCACGAATGCCCGATTTTCACATAAACCATTATTTGCTTAAATATCAAAGTATTCACAAAAAAATCCCATTTTCCATAGTTTTCACAAATACCAAAACTTTCATGAATCCCTAATTTTTTCAAACGCCTAATTTTCACAAACGCCTAATTTTCACAAATGCCTATTTTTCACAAACGCCTATTTTTCACAAACGCCTAATTTTCACAAACGCCTATTTTTCACAAACGCCTATTTTTCACAAATGCCTATTTTTCACAAACGCCTATTTTTCACAAACGCCTAATTTTCACAAACGCCTATTTTTCACAAACGCCTATTTTTCACAAATGCCTATTTTTCACAAACGCCTATTTTTCACAAACGCCTAATTTTCACAAACGCCTATTTTTCACAAACGCCTAATTTTCACAAACGCCTATTTTTCACAAATGCCTATTTTTCACAAACGCCTATTTTTCACAAACGCCTAATTTTCACAAACGCCTATTTTTCACAAACGCCTAATTTTCACAAACGCCTAATTTTCACAAACGCCTATTTTTCACAAACGCCTAATTTTCACAAACGCCTATTTTTCACAAACGCCTATTTTTCACAAATGCCTATTTTTCACAAACGCCTATTTTTCACAAACGCCTAATTTTCACAAACGCCTATTTTTCACAAATGCCTACATCATAGATAATGGTTTTGTTCTCGAATTATGAGAAGGAAATTATTTCTTTTTTATTTACCTTGTCCCTTAATGAGGCTATGACATTGTATATGTGGGAATGAGCGTTTCCAGGGGGAATATGTAAGGTCCCGTGGTAAAATGTAGTTGCCCTTTCTCTGTATTACAATAGAATATCTTTTTTTGTTAAGGACCATCTCTTTTGTTCCGTAACCGACTCAATGGAATGAAGGTAAAAACTGCAATTTCTTATGAAATATATCGTTTATTTTTAACAAAATTAATTACCTGATTATTAATATATACTATATAATATATTCCAAAAGCGAGGTATTGTTTTATTTTCAGTCATTATATTATGTTTTCAGTAAGTTCGGTATATTGACGAGGCAAATTTTTTCACATCCCTACCCGAAGTTTGATTGAAAAGACTTGTTCAATAAATATCAAATTGATTTCGTTATTTATTATCATTAAATAATTGTTGTGTAATTATGTTATCGCAAATGAGGATTTCTAATTTTCTTTTAATTGTCATACTTGTCAAACTCTGAAAAATAGAAACACACCTTCGTATTCGATTAATTGACGTACTGTAAGTGTCCCGTACGCGTGTTATAAATAAAGTGTCACGTACGCGTGTTATAAATAAAGTGTTATGTTCGCTTGTTTGAAGCTGATACCAAAAGTCTAAGCTGAAATACAACACTTAATAAAAGGAAATACAAAAGAAACGTAAAATATATCGGAAATGAAGATTTGGTCCTACAAAACCTAGAAGTAAATAAATTCTCATCGAAGGGCTGAAAAAATTTCCACGCTAATATCTAACGTAACAAATACTTCTACACCCTCTTGAGGGGAAGCCTCTTTTGCATCTATGGAAGCGCACCCACGGGGATAATGTGAAGTCCCGAGCTGAGAGTTAGGAAGATTTTCTTTTTGCTGAAGCAATAACCTTTTACGAAGACCTTCTTTTTGAGATAACTGTTGTCCGATTTTTCAACCCCTACTACTTTCTTCTTCACCTTTTTTTAGTTTCATGAACCTGGTTTATAACTAAACGTTTCCAAGCGCAGGGAAACTTGAAGGAAACCACACCTAGTGCATAAATTCTCCGTTCCCTCAACTCGATACTGAATGGTTCCTTCGTCCTTCCTCTCTTTGAAACACCTTTGTTGCGGCTAGAATGATTCAAATAATTTGCAAAATTTAATCTAGTTCTTTTACTTACAGTCTGGCCGACCTCGACGATGGCTGATCAGCGCTACTTTCTGGGACTTGCTTGGTTGGTGAGTTGGGACTTAGGACTTGTTTACTTGGGGAGTTGGGACTTAGGACTTGTTAACTTGGTGAGTTAAGACTTAGGACTTGTTAACTTGGTGAGTTGGGACTTAGGACTTGTTTGCTTGGGGAGTTTGGACTTAGGACTTGTTTACTTGGGGAGTTGGGACTTACGACTTGTTTACTTGGGGAGTTGGGACTTAGGACTTGTTAACTTGGTGAGTTAAGACTTAGGACTTGTTAACTTGGTGAGTTGGGACTTAGGACTTGTTTGCTTGGGGAGTTTGGACTTAGGACTTGTTTACTTGGGGAGTTGGGACTTACGACTTGTTTACTTGGGGAGTTGGGACTTAGGACTTGTTTACTTGAGGAGTTGGGACTTTGGACTTGTTTACTTGGGGAGTTTGGACTTAGGACTTGTTTACTTGATGAGTTGGGACTTAGGACTTGTTTACTTGATGAGTTGGGACTTAGGACTTGTTTACTCGGGGAGTTGGGACTTAGAACTTGTTTACTCGGGGAGTTGGGACTTAGAACTTGCCTGCTTGGGGAGTTGGGACGTTAGAAGGGTGTTATATTCCAAACTTGGTGTTCTAATTACACCTCGCATTATAATATACAGTTTGTAGCTTGTTTGGTGTGTCTGATCCATGGGAGAGGAAACAAGGTAGGGTCATTTCTATGGGAGAAAATAAACCTCCTCTTGTTCACTTAGCCAATAGAAAAGCTTTATTTCAAACAAACTTTATGACGTCACCAAAACGCCATGTCGTTAGGCCAATAGTGGAGCCACATATGGGGGTAGCAGTGCTACCAGATGCAATATGAGCGCTGCTATTGGTTCGTTGCCGTGACGTCAGCAAAACCACAGCGCCAACGAAAAAAAGACTGGTCTGACCCTACCTTGTTTCCTCTACCGTGGTCTGGTCATATTTCCACCCTGTAAAGGAGGTAACTGCCCAATACATAGGGACTGTATTTATATATTTTTAACTGCTAGCTTGTAAAGTAATTCAAAGTTTATTCTGGTTACACGAAACATGAATTCTCAAAATTGCCTAATACAATTGACCATATCTTTTCGTTGAACTTCAGTCGAACTTCTGTTCAACCCAGCGCAGTCAACGTGTTGAAACTAAGGGGATTTGAGTAATTGCTAAGCAATTTATAAATTATGCTCAAACCCTGGTAGATTATTTATGTAAGTCTGGTTCAAAGCTGAAATTTAATTATGATTATCTTTCGAACTTTAGGTGCATTTTAAAGTCATCCTGATGGTAGCATTTTGCCTTATTAGTTCAAGTGACTTCGTGTGAGGACTTATGAATATCGAGTAGTGTTAATTCTCATGGAATTCTGTATTGTATCTACTTGGCAGCTCCATTTCTGGATCTTTTCCAGACAAGCCCCGCCACTATGGCAACACACAAGTTCACCCACTTGTAACTTTCAAAATAATGCACCTATCGACTTCGAATTACTCTCAAACGGAAGAATGTTTTATTTTTTTTTTAATTTAATGTAAAGTCGATAAGTGCATTATCTCGAAAGTTACAAATAGGTGAACTTATGTGTTGCATTAGTGGCGAGGCCTTATCTATGAAAAATTCCTATTTTTATTCTATTTTCCTAGAATGGAGAAGTATTTACCCTAGGTTCACGTTGGTTTAATACGTGACGTGCGGTTTGTGTTCTATATTTAATACGCAAAAAATTATATCTTACTGGGAAAATTGGAAGATCTTGTTCCTTTTCAGTGAATCGTTTAACACTTTGACAGCGACGTGCGCCACCAGTGGTACACAGAGATAATTTTCATAATGCTGCTGACCTACCAATAGTCGCAGTCAATTTTCATAACTACTTAATCAAAGCTAAACGAAGGCACGATCCAGTTCATGTTTGCTATTTTCAAAATAGTTTACTTAAAATAACTTTAAATTTGAGTTTATCATTGAATTTAATATTTAGTAATCGCAGTCAAAGTGTTAAGAACTAGTAACTAGATTCCGATTTTGAAAAATTTGCATCATACTGGAGATATTTAGTATAGATTATCTTCCTTTTTGTGGATTTGTTTGAACACTAGCTAGACTTAATTTAACGAAATTTAGGTGAAGTAAGATACTGTCGCTATGAGGTAAATTTCCCAGTTCTGCTCTTGTATCTCGTCATCAAACCTTTTTTATGCCTAGAGGTCCTGCAAAGTTAAGCCTTATTGAAAATATCTACTTTAAAATATGTCAACAGTAGCAGAGTTGGCAGTTCAAGGAAAACTTCTCTCTTTTCCTCTGTAGGAACAAACGCAACTAAAACTAAATGTACTATATGTACTAAAAATTCATTTCGGTCCCTCATGCCAATATACTAATTGTACTAAAATTATTCCGATCCCTCATACCATGAAGCAAACACCACAATTGAATGGCATTGTAAACTTCATATCTGTCCCTCAAATAGACGCTAAAATCTGCAAAAAATTCAATTTTAGTAACTATACTAAAAGTTCATTTCCCTCCCTCAGCCTGACACACTCCGGACCATACGCTGCGCAGAGCCACGTCAAGTCGGGTCAGCTGTGGCGCTGCACAGCTGACATCAGGACGGCACTTGAAATGCGTCCTGCGCCACCGCACCGTCCTGTGAGGTCGTGTTGAATGGGATGCTTGTGGAGTGTGAAACGAGGGATGCTTGAGGAGTGCGTGAAACGGGGGAATGCTTGAGGAGTGCGTGAAACGGGGGATGCTTGAGGAGTGCGTGAAACGGGGGATGCCTGAGGAGTGCGTGAAACGGGGGATGCTTGAGGAGTGTGTGAAACGGGGGAATGCTTGAGGAGTGCGTGAAACGGGGGGATGCTTGAGGAGTGTGTGAAACGGGGGATGCTTGAGGAGTGCGTGAAACGGGGGATGCTTGAGGAGTGTGTGAAACGGGGGAATGCTTGAGGAGTGCGTGAAACGGGGGGATGCTTGAGGAGTGCGTGAAACGGGGGATGCTTGAGGAGTGCGTGAAACGGGGGATGCTTGAGGAGTGCGTGAAACGGGGGATGCCTGAGGAGTGCGTGAAACGGGGGATGCTTGAGGAGTGTGTGAAACGGGGGAATGCTTGAGGAGTGTGTGAAACTGGGGATGCCTGAAAGGACGCGTGAAACGGGGGATGCCTGAAGGGACGCGTGAAACGGGGGATGCCTGAGGAGCGTGTGAAGCGGGGGATGTCAGGAGTGTGTGAAGCGGGGGATGCCTGAAGGGACGCGTGAAACGGGGGATGCCTGAAGGGACGCGTGAAACGGGGGATGCCTGAAGGGACGCGTGAAACGGGGGATGCCTGAAGGGACGCGTGAAACGGGGGATGCCTGAAGGGACGCGTGAAACGGGGGATGCCTGAAGGGACGCGTGAAATGGGGGATGCCTGAAGGGACGCGTGAAATGGGGGATGCCTGAAGGGACGCGTGAAACGGGGGATGCCTGAAGGGACGCGTGAAACGGGGGATGCCTGAAGGGACGCGTGAGACGGGGGATGCCTGAAGGGACGCGTGAAACGGGGGATGCCTGAAGGGACGCGTGAAACGGGGGATGCCTGAAGGGACGCGTGAAACGGGGGAAGCCTGGAGGGACGCGTGAAACGGGGGAATGGCTGGAGGGACGCGTGAAACGGGGGAATGGCTGGAGGGACGCGTGAAACGGGGGAATGGCTGGAGGGACGCGTGAAACGAGGGAATGGCTGGAGGGACGCGTGAAACGGGGGGATGAATGGAGGGACGCGTGAAACGGGGGGATGAATGGAGGGACGCGTGAAACGGGGGATGAATGGAGGGACGCGTGAAACGGGGGATGAATGGAGGGACGCGTGAAACGGGGGATGAATGGAGGGACGCGTGAAACGGGGGAATGGCTGGAGGGACGCGTGAAACGGGGGAATGGCTGGAGGGACGCGTGAATCGGGGGAATGGCTGGAGGGACGCGTGAAACGGGAGAATGGCTGGAGGGACGCGTGAAACGGGGGAATGGCTGAAGGGACGCGTGAAACGGGGGAATGGCTGAAGGGACGCGTGAAACGGGGGAATGGCTGAAGGGACGCGTGAAACGGGGAATGCCTGAAGGGTGTGTGCAAGGGAAATAAAAGCTCCATAATTTCTAAGGTTTTATTAAGTATAACTCGCAAGGATGGGCTCACAAAGCATTTACACATGTAACCAAACAGGCACTGCCGACCTTCATTAACTTCTGCTGAAGAATAAAACGAACAAAAACCTGTGACTCGTTTTCCCTTCTGTTGCCAGAGCTACGTTTTGGTTCATTTATCATCTACGCTCTGAGGATTATTTAAATGTTCAAGTGTTCGCCACTGTAACGGCTTTGAAACTTTGCATCAGAGGATCTTACAAAACTCTTCGATTCTGAAACAAGCGTACACACATATATATATATATATATATGTATATATAAGCCGGGTATTAACAAACCTGTTGACACTGCTGTTAAAGACATTATATATCCAGCGTATATATCTATCTGCCGAAAACAGGGTTTCATATATTCATGTCGCAGGTCGTTTGCACGGTTCACTGGCACCCAACCATGAAACAAAGAGTGCAGCTGAGTAAACCTATCACAGTTATGTTCATTGCCGGAATCTTGCCTCTGGCAACAGGTTTTCCCAATTTAATTTACGTTAATTGACAGCTTCTTGCCTCTGGCAACAAGCGCGGCAAGTTCAGCTGGTTTGATCGACTGTAAACCTAAATCTCACCGAAACTGACGAAGACAGACACCGTCTGAATTTTCCGTTGATTTTTCTCCTTGATGGCGTCAAAAAAATGATTACCAATACATAGCAGCCTTCTCTAGAGAGTTATAAAACACGCGTGGTGTAAAATAGAACAAATAAAGCTGGTTTATAGTTCAAATGTATAATGTACGACAGGACGGATATAGGGAATGTTTAGATGACATATAATTGCCCCCAAAAAGCAACGGTACTTTCACTACGGATATAATGAATGTTTAGATGACAGTTACCCCAAAAAAAACTTTTAATACGGATTTAGGGAATGTTCTGATGATAGTTACCCTAAAAAATAACTTTACCACGGATATAGGGAATGTTCAGATAACAATTACCCTAAAAAAACGCTTTTTACCACGTATATGGGGAGAATGTTCAGAAGACAGTTACCCTAAAAAAATAAAAGTCCTTGTTACTCGCTCCAGTAAAGTGCACTGTTGAGGAATGTTCAGAGGACATATTTAGTCTAAATAGCTAAATTTTACCTTTTTTCATTTAAAAACAAAATTATGGAATGTTTGCATGAATCGTTACCCTAAAAATACCAACTCGGTAGACGCGTTCAAGAAATACGAATTAACAAATTAGGCTGAACGCTCGCATATTCCTCTCCTGAGAACATCAGTTCACTTCGATACGCGCACTAAAAATTTGAGCAAAAGTTTGCGCAAAAGTATGTTAAAAATCGAGATTTGGCAACAGTGCAATGTTGCCACGTGCCTTAGTTTTTATAACACGTTTTGTAAGATAATTTTGAACAAAATGAGCTAAATAACAAGATTAAATAATTAAGATAATATGATATCGACAACGAAAGGCAGAATTACATGAGTTTAACAAAAAAGCCATAATGCAGAATTGCAATGAAATAAATACCGAATTGCACGATCGATATGGAAGATGCGCCCCGAATTTCATCATTTAAAGAAAAAAAAACACAAGTAAAAGATTTAAAAATACCAAATTGCATTTTGAAACGAAAAAAAAATTGAAAATTCAAACAAAAAAATCCAAATCAGATTTCAACGAGAAAAAATCCCAAGATTTCACTAAAAAAACCGTCATATTACAAGAATTTAATGAAAAAAACACCAAATTGCATGATTGTGGTCAAAAAAGGCCACTTTGAGGCAAATTAACCGCTCTAATAAGGCCAACCAGACACAACACATTTGATGTGTATGTACTTACACATTTTGATGTGTATGTACCGTACATAAAGAGTACATACACATCAGCACACAACACAGCCCCAGTATATCTGCGGGGTAATTCCTATCCTTACAGTTGAATTATTCAAAAAATTTAGTCATGATAATTCCTTTAGGGTAATTCTTATTTAAATAATTTAGTGATGAATTTATTAAGTGGCAAAAATAAAAAAAGCGGAAGTAACGAAAATGTTAAGAGTGAGAAAGATAGAAAGAGAAATAAATAGAAAGATAAAAAATGCCCACTGCATCAGCTCGATAGCAAGTTTCAGCGTTGGTGTGAAGCTGAAACGGGAATTAAAAGCTGAAAAAAGAAGTTTCAGCGTTGGTGTGAAGCTGAAACGGGAATTAAAAGCTGATGAAAGCAAGTTTCAGCGTTGGTGTGAAGCTGAAACGGGAATTAAAAGCTGATGAAAGCAAGTTTCAGCGTTGGTGTGAAGCTGAAACGGGAATTAAAAGCTGAAAAAAGAACTTTCAGCGTTGGTGTGAAGCTGAAACGGGAATTAAAAGCTGATGAAAGCAAGTTTCAGCGTTGGTGTGAAGCTGAAACGGGAATTAAAAGCTGAAAAAAGAAGTTTCAGCGTTGGTGTGAAGCTGAAACGGGAATTAAAAGCTGAAAAAAGAAGTTTCAGCGTTGGTGTGAAGCTGAAACGGGAATTAAAAGCTGAAAAAAGAAGTTTCAGCGTTGGTGTGAAGCTGAAACGGTAGATGAAAATAAAAGAAAAAATTTAACGAAGTGTCAGAATTGCCGCACAGCAGATCGCTTGCACGAAACAAATGCGGCTTCAGCCGATGAAAGAATTGAAGATCAAATTCAGAAATACCGGGCTTGCCTTGCTGCACATTAGATTGGAATCCACCTTAGAGGCCTAACTAAAAGGTGTTTCTAAGAGAGGAAGAATGAAGGCACCATATAGTTTAGATATGACTCTCTACCCACATAAGAATGGAGTTCCACAAAGAGGAATGATGAGAACACCATTTAGTACGGAGCTGAACGAACGAGGAACCTATGCACAAACTTAGGACAGAGCCAAAAGAACGAGGAATCTATGCACAAGGTGCGTTTCCACCCAGGATACCGTACGCACGGAAACAATAAATTAAGAAAGAAGGTTCTGGATCACAATAAAATTTGGAGAGGAGAGTTGGAGGAGCTGAAAACAGGACAGCACCGAACCGAAAAAAGATAGTCCTTCACACGTTGGTCACGAAGTGGTACAGGTGTGTACCACTAGGTAAATTGGAAGGCAGATATGCACAGTGTCCAAGTCACAAAATACAGAATTTCAGGACACTCAAGTTAGAGGCGTGGTGTTCATCGCAGGGTTACCAAACTGGCTTTTCCTAGCCAAGTTACTAACTAGGAACTGAACTGGGAACTAGGCCACTCTGCCTGAAAGACATTACGCCGCTATGAGGTGAATTTATCACTTAATCCACTCTCCAGTTTTGCCCTCTGATTTGTGGGTTAGGGCACTGCTTATTTGCCCTCCATTTGTGGGTTAGGCCACTGCTTATTTGCCCTCCAATTGCTCACTTACGTACAGGTATGAGTCAGATTAGTTAAGATGTAAGTTAAAGTCTACTTAACCGCAACAAAGGCATTTCAAATAGCAGGAAGAAGAAGGCACCATTTAGTATAGACTTGAGGGAACACGAAATCTATTCACAAGGTGCATAGGAACCGAAAGCTGAGGAAGATGTTTATGAAGAAAGACAAAAGTTGAAGAAGAAAGTAGTAGATGTTGAAAACACGTAGCGGTATAAATGAATCGCTTTTCAATAATTCACTACGTATTTTAAAATGAATTCAACGCGTTCACTACGTATTGGCACTTATGTGTACCAGTTGGAAAATTTCCCATTTCCGTACCAATAAAAATAGCTACCATTTTACCAATTCCACTGACTTTCTTCAAATTAAACTATTATGAACAAGTTAAAATATCGTGCAATCATAGTTTCCCGCTCGTTGAAATTATTATTTTATAAGAAAGTTTTAGCCTCCCTTCACCACGACCAAGATGTTCCAAGAGAGGAAGGATGAAAGCACCATTTAGTATGGAGTTGAGGGAACGCGGAATCTATGTACAAGGTGCATAGAAACAGTAAGCTAAGAAAGAAGATCATGAAACAATAAAAAGTTGAGAAAGAAAGTACTGTAGTAGGCGCTAAAAACAGGACAGCAGTGAAACGAAAAAAGTCTATTACGAACAATTTAAAATGTCATCGTGCAATCATAGCTTCCCCTCTTGTCAGAAAGCATGAAAAATTAATCAAGTTGTATAGATGAGCTTTCAGTCGTGATGCTTTTAACTTGAAAAAACCGGCCGCGCAAACGCACTGAAAGTGTTGAGCGTACGTACGATCTAAAATGATATCGTGATTTTTTATTTTTTTCCACAGATCTTAGCAAAGATAGAAATGTATTCGAGCAGTAAAGTCGGTTTTTCAATTCTGTTTCTCACAACCTAACCTAACCTAACCTAACCTAACCTAACGAACCGCGCAAACTTAGTGAACGTCTCAACCAAATAGAAGCCTATTCTTTTTCAATAAAAAAGGCCTACCTGAATCTTAGCTCGAAGCCTCGCATGTTCCCTTTGGGAGTGTTAATTCCTATAGATATAATTGTCGCATGCCCCTGAGGGGAGAAATCAGCATAAGTTATTCTATTCGAAGTTCAAGCAAATTAATTTTGGTCCGCATGACATACCCTTTCCTTCCATACCATTTTCCTTCATCATTTATTAAAAAAATTACATGAGCATTTTTCATCAACATTCGCTAAAAAATCAAACAAGCATTTCCCTTCAACATTCAATAAAAAATCAAACGAGCATTTCCCTTCAACATTCAATAAAAAATCAAACAAGCATTTCCCTTCAACATTCAATAAAAAATCAAACGAGCATTTCCCTTCAACATTCAATAAAAAATCAAACGAGCATTTCCCTTCAACATTCAATAAAAAATCAAACAAGCATTTCCCTTCAACATTCGCTAAAACGTCACTTAAACATTCCCTCTATCATTCAATAAAAAATCAAACAAGCATTTCCCTTCAACATTCAATAAAAAATCAAACGAGCATTTCCCTTCAACATTCAATAAAAAATCAAACAAGCATTTCCCTTCAACATTCGCTAAAACGTCACTTAAACATTCCCTCTATCATTCAATAAAAAATCAAACAAGCATTTCCCTTCAACATTCAATAAAAAATCAAACAAGCATTTCCCTTCAACATTCAATAAAAAATCAAACGAGCATTTCCCTTCAACATTCAATAAAAAATCAAACAAGCATTTCCCTTCAACATTCAATAAAAAATCAAACAAGCATTTCCCTTCAACATTCAATAAAAAATCAAACGAGCATTTCCCTTCAACATTCAATAAAAAATCAAACAAGCATTTCCCTTCAACATTCAATAAAAAATCAAACAAGCATTTCCCTTCAACATTCAATAAAAAATCAAACAAGCATTTCCCTTCAACATTCGCTAAAACGTCACTTAAACATTCCCTCTATCATTCAATAAAAAATCAAACAAGCATTTCCCTTCAACATTCAATAAAAAATCAAACGAGCATTTCCCTTCAACATTCAATAAAAAATCAAACAAGCATTTCCCTTCAACATTCAATAAAAAATCAAACAAGCATTTCCCTTCAACATTCAATAAAAAATCAAACGAGCATTTCCCTTCAACATTCAATAAAAAATCAAACAAGCATTTCCCTTCAACATTCAATAAAAAATCAAACGAGCATTTCCCTTCAACATTCAATAAAAAATCAAACAAGCATTTCCCTTCAACATTCAATAAAAAATCAAACAAGCATTTCCCTTCAACATTCAATAAAAAATCAAACGAGCATTTCCCTTCAACATTCAATAAAAAATCAAACAAGCATTTCCCTTCAACATTCAATAAAAAATCAAACGAGCATTTCCCTTCAACATTCAATAAAAAATCAAACGAGCATTTCCCTTCAACATTCAATAAAAAATCGAAAGAAAAGGAAATTTCTCCCACAAGAACATTTTGCCAAAACTCAACACCCAAAAACAGCGCCGCTACCGCACACACAAAAAAAAACTTTCGCCTACCACGAAAAACACAAAGAAGCATTTCAAATCTTACGAGGTAGTAATGCGCTTGAAAGACACACACGAGTACGAGAACTAAGGCTTAACTCTTAAGGATTTTATTTCAGTTCACTTAATATTTAGCTGATTAATTTACACTTCTCACTTGGATAAATATCAATATCATCACATTTAGTTATTCATCTCTATAGGCCCAACATTTTTTTCTGAATTATTTATTGTGCTATTACCTATCTGAAATACTCATCTCCCTTGCCTTAACATTTTTCTATTTTATTCATTCTTCTCTCTTGCCTTGAAATTTTTCGATATAATTAATTTTTCATTTATTCATCTCCCTTAACTTGCAATTCATCTGATTTATTCATCTGAAAATTCTCCCTATGACCTCGCCATAAAAGAGAACTGTCACACAACACGACATAAGGATGTGAACCATCATCGCTAAGTGAACCACCATCACTCGCACCAACATCATCATGTGAATCATCACCAATACCATCCTCACCAAGTGAACCATCATCACTTAAACCAAAATCACGAAGTGAACCATCATCATCAAGTGAACCATCATCATCAAGTGAACCATCATCATCAAGTGAACCATCATCATCAAGTGAACCATCATCATCAAGTAAACCATCATCATCAAGTGAACCATCATCACCAAGTGAACCATCATCACCAAGTGAACCATCATCACCAAGTGAATTATCATCACCAAGTGAACCATAATCACTTGAACCAACATCATCACTTGAACCAACATCATCAAGTGAACCATCATCACCAAGTGAACCATAATCACTTGAACCAACATCATCACTTGAACCAACATCATCAAGTGAACCATCATCACCAAGTGAACCATCATG
Organism: Morinoia aosen; assembly: GCA_030386875.1. NCBI lineage: Eukaryota > Metazoa > Arthropoda > Malacostraca > Amphipoda > Talitridae > Morinoia > Morinoia aosen. The sequence goes on from CM059573.1 coordinate 8,453,563, forward strand.
ACCAAGTGAACCAACATCACCAGGTGAACCATCATCACTGAAATCATCATCAAGTGAAACATCATCACCAAAAACAGCTCGGAAATTTCTGAAAACCGTTCATATGAGCCACACTCGAAAAAAAAGATTACATTAGATACATTAGCATAACCCTCCCATACCGCTACAAAGGGGTTCCTTAGAGAGGAAGGATGAAGGCACTATTTAGTAAGGTTTCGAGGGAACGCGGAACCTATACACATGGTATGTTCCCACATAAGTTCCGCAGCGCATATAAACTGCAAGTTAGAAAAAAAGTTTATGAAACAGGATAAAAGTTGAAAAAGAAAGTAGCAGGTGCTGAAAAACAGGACAGCAGTAAGCCGAAAAAGATGGTCCTTAATGATATAAAAAACAACAGATAAAAGGCCAACCTTACTCCCAGAAAGGGACCTCACATTTTCCTTCTGGGAAAAGTATAGTTTTATATTCGATGGGAGGCTCGATGGCAAGAAAAATATTTCACTAAAGTACATTTTTTCTAAAATTCAACCCAAAGTTGTTCAAACCTGAACGATAATTAATTCAAACACACTAATTTTTCAAAACTCATTGATTTTTTGATATTCATTAATTTTTCAAAATTTACGTGTTGATTTTAGAACACCTACTCTTTATTTCATCAAATTTACCTAATTCTTTCAAAGAAACTGGCTAGTTCTCTCAAACCTTCACGGAAATTATTTTTTAACTAATACCGTTCAAGTTTTCAAAGAATACCGTTCAAGTTTTCAAAGAATACCGTTCAAGTTTTCAAAGAATACCGTTCAAGTTTTCAAAGAATACCGTTCAAGTTTTCAAAGAATACCGTTCAAGTTTTCAAAGAATACCGTTCAAGTTTTCAAAGAATACCGTTCAAGTTTTCAAAGAATACCGTTCAAGTTTTCAAAGAATACCGTTCAAGTTTTCAAAGAATACCGTTCAAGTTTTCAAAGAATACCGTTCAAGTTTTCAAAGAATACCGTTCAAGTTTTCAAAGAATACCGTTCAAGTTTTCAAAGAATCCCGCTAAAGTTTTCAAAGAATCCCCCTAAAATTTTCAAACTATCACGCAACTGTTTTCAAAAACCTTTTATACAACAAAAAGCTTCTATAAAAAACATGCCTCAGGAAACTCTGTACGCAGACAAAAAATCCACTAGGAGCAACCAGCATAGGGGGGGAGGGAGCATATACCTACATATGTACTGTATATTTGCGGGCACAAAATTCTACAAATCAACGTATATACGAGGCGGGAATTAAAAGTAAATTAAAATATACAGTGGACAAAATACATTGTAGAGATATCCTTCGCTTAATATCCGTGCCACGCTTCAAACAGTTGAATTCAAAACCAAAAATCAGATATAATATATATGAGCTTGATTTAAAGTTCACACCGTGGATTTTACGCTACGTCCTAATTTTTCAGCTGCGATTACATAACGTTCACATTTTTAAACAACGTTCACTTTTAACACACCACGTTCGCGTTTCAAATCCTTAAGGTTCATATTTCATGCAGCGTTCTTAGGTTTTTGCTACAGCATTCTCATTACGCTCAAGTTTCTGCTGCAGCGTTCACGTGGAGTTCAAGTTTTTGATACTGAGTTCACGAGGCGTTCAAGTTTCTGCTACTGAGTTCACGAGCCGTTCAGGTTTCTGCTGCAGCGTTCACGTGGCGTTCAAGTTTCTGCTGCAGCGTTCACGTGGCGTTCAAGTTTCTGCTGCAGCGTTCACGTGGAGTTCAAGTTTCTGCTGCAGCGTTCACGTGGAGTTCAAGTTTTTGATACTGAGTTCACGAGGCGTTCAAGTTTCTGCTACTGAGTTCACGAGCCGTTCAGGTTTCTGCTGCAGCGTTCACGTGGCGTTCAAGTTTCTGCTGCAGCGTTCACGTGGAGTTCAAGTTTCTGCTACAGCGTTCACGTGGAGTTCAAGTTTTTTCTACTGAGTTCACGAGGCGTTCAAGTTTCTGCTACAGCGTTCACGTAGCGTTCAAGTTTCTGCTACAGCGCTCACGCGACGCATGGCTTAATCAACTACATGTACCGACTAGAATAATAATAACATAATCTTATAAGGCACACAAGCAATTACGAGAAAACGAACAGCTTATTAACAATACATGGTAAAACAAATCACCGCACACCAATCACACGTGGCGGCGATATGACACGCGTTAGATACTAGGGAATGCATCTGTACGTTCTGAAAAGGCCAGAGCGCAAAAAACTGAAAAAGGAACTGCAATATGTAGGCCTACGTTTTGCCCAACATGTGTAACTACTAAATAAGGTGCTACTACAAAGCGATGCAAGGCAGGCGAGAATATGTACTATTGAGAGTTTTTCTTCCGTGGATGGGGAATTTACAGTCATGCCCTCTGGTTCTTCGAAAAAGAAAAGTCATTTCCGCGGCTTTTCAGACACACGTAGGACACTTGGCGTGAAAAATGAGCTTTGTCCTACTTGAGAAAATGGGAAAGTACTCTCAAACTTGCTTCTTTCAATTCTAAAGTACTCTTGAACCTGCTTCTTTCAATTCTAAAGTACTCTCGGACCTGCTTCTTTCAATTCTAAAGTACTCTCGGACCTGCTTCTTTCAATTCTACCTACAGCAACTTCTCGAAAAAGTTCGTCAGCGAGTAGAATAGGAACACTGAATGCCTCGATCTTCTGAAAACTGAGGTATCGGGAGCAAAGAAGACCATTCTAACTAACAAACTAACTATCTTTCGAGCACAACAGCAACCCTCAAAATTGACCCCAGATTGTCAGACCGCATGAGCAGGGCACTTTCAGAGAATTGGAAGAATTACTTTCTAGGAACTACAACAACTATTTTCTTCTGACCGCAGACGGAGGTGGTCTAACGGTCCTTGATCCTGAGCCAGAAGCTTGGTAGAAGAATCCGAGATTCACGAGGGTGTCCGTAACTCGGGGAATCACAGAATCTTTGTACCTCCAGATGGAATCATCGAAAACTGTCGAGTTTTTGAAGTCATCGCAAGATTTTTTCAAGGTTTTAACGCAGTCGGCTCTGTAGTGTTGAAGTTGCGCGTCCTCGGTGTCGATGGAGAAGGATGAACAAGACCCACCGAGACAGGCAAGCGGGAAATGATTGTGAAGGGTCAACACACGTTCTGGGTTGTGGAAACATTTGATGTAAGCCCCCGGTTTCGTGTAGTTCTTCGCCCTGAACACGTGCTGGAACATGTGCATGTACTGCGGAATGTCTTTGAAGTGAACGTGGCCTATGTCTTTAGTCTGGGGGGTGTCGAAGAAGTAGACGTTCCGGACGTTGTACGAAGCGCGCTCAACTTTCTTGACCTTCATGGCCTTCTGCAACACATTTTCCATGAGGTCTTTCCAAAGCATGTTCACTCCTTTAGGCATGATAACCTCGTCTATATCGAGGACCGCGATGTACTTGTAGCGATACATGTTCTTGTAGAGGCAGTCATTGTAGGGAATGAGCTCATTCTGACGTTTGTTGGTGAGTTTGTTCTTCAAGTACATGTGGATGAGGCCTTTAATGTTCGGCTGGTACCCAGGCAGAGTGATGGGGGTAACTTCTACCATACCCATATCTTTGTAGTACTTGAGGACCTTAGTGATGTTTGGATGTACCTCCAGCTCGTAGAGGAATATTTTCTCGGCCCCAAGATGGTGCAGGGTTTCAAACCACTCAACCAGACGGACGCTCAAATCTTCGTTCAAGAAGTCCAGCCCTTTGACACACACTGCAAACTCGCCTTTCTTCCCATCAACGGGACGATTGTTGATCACTCGCAGGTTTGTGACCGCCATATCGCACGGCTTCTCAACGAGAGACACGGACTCTGGGATGAGATGCCGATACCCAACTGGGATTTGACACGACACCAAGTACGGCTGGAACAGTCCATTCTTGTGGTTGCCCCATTTACGGTACCACACGTACTTGTACTCGAAGACCCTCGCGAAAACGGGAGCTTTGAACCCGTCGAACCAGAGCTGGCAAACTGTTTTTACCGTTGGCTCGAGCCTGTTGATCATGCCCAGCATACGCACGACCGGTTTCATGGCAACCAGCGTCCTGTTGTCATAGTACGCCCCGTACAAATAGAACGTCCCGTTTGTGGTCTTTAGGGTCTGCCAGTACACATTATTGAAGCTTAGGTCCCAGAGGTTGGGGAACTTCGCGCATGTCTTATTCTTGGCAGGAAACTTGTTGTTGAGCGTCTGCCAGTAGCGAATTGGGAGATTTGGGACCTCGTCTTGCAGTTTGTTGGCCATCTCGATGTCGGAGCGAGCTGGGGAGTTGTCCACCATGGGCTCGGCCTCGAGAGGGTTGAACTCGGTGGTGCCGTTGGGTTGTCCCTCAGTCGTGCCCGACACGATGGCGTTCCTTGTGATCACCTTCTGCAGCAGAAGGCGGCCCGTCATCGTGTTCGAGGGCGCGTACTCCGTCGTACCCGTGTACCTGCCCACACAAAGTGAAGTTAGATGTTGTGTATGTAACATTTCATTATACAGATATCGTGAAGTAAGAAATTAGACTTGACTTTAGGTCATATAGTTAGAAATTGAGAAAGAAATCGTTCAAAGCACACGCAAATGAAATGCAAGAAAAAATTATGCTCGATTTCAGGTGAATGAAAGCAATTTACAGTTACAAACAAATAACGTGAAGTAAGAAAGAGTAATATGCAGATAACATGAAGTAAGAAATCACAACTTGACTTTAGGTCAATACAACAAAACACAAGCAAAAGTTTAAGCACAGTAACATGCAAAAAAAATTATCCATGCATCCAGTTTTTTTTGCGATGGTTAGAGTTTAAATCAGAATTTTCAGTCGATAATTAGTAAACGTGATCGTATCTATCATGCATAACTATAAGTACAAAATGAAAGTGGAAACTCTTGTGCGGCTTGTGAATTAAATTTTCAAACAGTTTTAGGCTAAGTGTGAATTGATATATGTAATAATATGTGAATATATGATCGAGAATGAGTATTATTAAATAAAATATAAAAATCCTTGAATAAGCAATCGAAAAGACTTTAGTAGATAAATCGTCTGGAACCGCGATGAATAGAAAAGAATTCATCGCAGAATTTAAAAGAATTCATTCTTTTAAATTCATGAGATGAATTTATAACCCGTCTTTTATTAATGGTTGATTACATTTTTATCGGTTCAAAGAAGCGGGAAAAATACGTTCTACGATGACATTGTAACTAGTCAGCCATAATGTAATTCCAGTAGAGGTTGGGAAATGATTAAAATGCTGTTCACTGAAATACATCAATTCCTGTATGTAAATGAGCAACTACAATTTACCAATTAGAGCAAATTCCAATTTACCAATTAGAGCCAATTCCAATTTACCAATTAGTGCAAATTCCAATTTACCAATTAGAGCAAATTCCAATTTACCAATTAGAGCAAATTCCAATTTACCAATTAGAGCAAATTCCAATTTACCAATTAGAGCAAATTCCAATTTACCAATTAGAGCAAATTCCAATTTACCAATTAGAGCAAATTCCAATTTACCAATTAGAGCAAATTCCAATTTACCAATTAGAGCAAATTCCAATTTACCAATTAGAGCAAATTCCAATTTACCAATTAGAGCAAATTCCAATTTACCAATTAGAGCAAATTCCAATTTACCAATTAGAGCAAATTCCAATTTACCAATTAGAGCAAATTCCAATTTACCAATTAGAGCAAATTCCAATTTACCAATTAGAGCAAATCCCAATTTATCTATTAATTTACTTGATTTACTGCAAATCTACTTGATACTTGATCAAATCTACAATTTACTTGATTTACTGCAAATCTAGAGCAAATTCAAATTTACCTATTGGGACACATATGGCCTATTACGCGGTAAAAGTGTTAATGATCACAATCGAAACATGAAGGGTACAGGAGGGAAGGCACGGATTGGCTCTCACAATCCACAATCCCAATCCCAAAGTCGTCGCAATCCGCTCGAGGATTTATGAAGGCGATTGTAAATTCATAATTCACAATCCCTTGAAATTCAAAAAATAACAATCAATGGTGAAATTTTGAGAACAAATGTTCAGCCAAAAAGAACGGATTAATTTTTGAGTGGAACTACATAGATCTTGATTAATCTCTGATTGAACCTAGATCTTTATTTCTGAGTGAGACTCGATCCTGATTAAGGGAAGCTTGATCTCGTTCAATTTTTAGCGCAGGCTTATTAAATTTCGACCTCGACTTTAACTTGAGTATTATCAACCATGAAAAAATTTACTGTTAGAAGTCATGTGCGCGCAAAAGGAAAAAAGCGTACTTTCATTGCAGAATTAAACATTGATTTGATTATTTTGTGAGGTACTTTAAACCTCTCTCACTACAAGAAAGGTGTTCCTCAGTAGAGAATGGAGAAGGCACCATTTAATGTGGAATTTTGAGAGCAGGGAATTTATGCACGAGACGTGTCCCCCACATCTTTTGCATGCAAACAGCAAGGTTGAAAGAACTATTTAAAAAAAGAAAAAAGTTGAAGACGAATGCAATGTAAAAGTTGAAGAAGAATGTAATGTAAAAGTTGAAGAAGAATGTAATGTAGAAGTTGAAGAAGAATGTAATGTAAAAGTTGAAGAAGAATGTTATGTATAAGTTGAAGAAGAATGTAATGTAAAAGTTGAAGAAGAATGTAATGTAAAATTTGAAAAAATAAAGTACTACTAAAGTTGAAGAATGTAAAGCAATGAACTGTTGAATTTAAAACGACGCCCCGTTAGGAAACAAAAAACACTAAATCATTTTAACTTAAAGAAAGCTTACTTAACATAAAGCTCTGGACCTCACATCTTCCTCACAGGAACCCTTGTTCCCTGTTTATTATTTTATTATTTTTAAAATCCCTAGCCACAACAAAGGCGATCTTAACACTTTCACTGCGACGTGACCCACCGGTGGTGCACGGAGGAAAAATTCATTGCGCTGCTCATCGACCAGTAGCCACAAACTCAATTTTCATAAATACTTGATAATATCTAAATAAAAGCTTGATCCAGTTAATGTTTGCTATTTTCAACATTATTTGCGACAATTGACTTTAAATTTGAGTTGAATATCAAACTTCAGTTTTACCTGCCGCAGTCAAAGTGTTGAGGGAGCTAAGAGAAGATACCATTTAGTATCAAGTTAATAAAACGGGGAATCTATGCACAAAATGGGTTTCAACACAAGATAGGTACCAAGTTGCAGGACATTGTACACCTCAAGAAATTCTGTCCTCGTCGACAGAAAATATTCTAAAGCTTAAGAAATTCTATCTTCGTCGACAGAAAATATTCTAAAGCTCAAGAAATTCTGTCCTCGTCGACAGAAAATATTCGAAAGCTCAAGAAATTCTGTCCTCGTCGACAGAAAATATTCTAAAGCTCAAGAAATTCTGTCCTCGTCGACAGAAAATATCCTAAAGCTTAAGAAATTCTATCTTCGTCGACAGAAAATATTCTAAAGCTCAAGAAATTCTGTCCTCGTCGACAGAAAATATTCTAAAGCTTAAGAAATTCTATCTTCGTCGACAGAAAATATTCTTAAGCTCAAGAAATTCTGTCCTCGTCGACAGAAAATATTCTAAAGCTTAAGAAATTCTATCTTCGTCGACAGAAAATATTCTTAAGCTCAAGAAATTCTGTCCTCGTCGACAGAAAATATTCTAAAGCTCATGAAATTCTATCCTCGTCGACAGAAAATATTCTAAAGCTCAAGAAATTCTATCTTCGTCGACAGAAAATATTCTAAAGCTCATGAAATTCTGTCCTCGTCGACAGAAAATATTCTAAAGCTCAAGAAATTCTGTCCTCGTCGACAGAAAATATTCGAAAGCTCAAGAAATTCTATCCTCATCGACAGAAAATATTCTAAAGCTCATGAAATTCTATCCTCGTCGACAGAAAATATTCTAAAGCTCAAGAAATTCTATACTCGTCGACAGAAAATATTCTTAAGCTCAAGAAATTCTGTCCTCGTCGACAGAAAATATTCGAAAGCTCATGAAATTCTATCCTCATCGACAGAAAATATTCTAAAGCTCAAGAAATTCTATACTCGTCGACAGAAAATATTCTTAAGCTCAAGAAATTCTGTCCTCGTCGACAGAAAATATTCGAAAGCTCATGAAATTCTATCCTCATCGACAGAAAATATTCTAAAGCTCATGAAATTCTATACTCGTCGACAGAAAATATTCTAAAGCTCATGAAATTCTATCCTCGTCGACAGAAAATATTCTAAAGCTCAAGAAATTCTATACTCGTCGACAGAAAATATTCTTAAGCTCAAGAAATTCTGTCCTCGTATGCAGAAAATATTCTAAAGCTCAAGAAATTCTGTCCTCGTTGCCCTCGTCAAATAGTCACATGACCTTTACAAGACGAAGTGCTTCATTTTCCAGCGTTGTTTTTGTGTGGTTTGATTTTGTGATTCCGGGTTGAAAATTCAAAGTTTCGTTGACGCCATTTGGAAAACAACGAAAATTTGCAGTTAAGCGCAACAATCACACAAGATTTTAAATCAACTCAAATTTGAAGTCCGCTGTAGTAAGCAATGTTGAAAGTACCAAATACTAACTGGATCATGTTTCCATTTAGTTTTGATTGCGTATTTTTAAATGGATTTTTTGACTACTGGTGTAATTGAAAATTCCTCAGTGACCAAATATTGCTCACGCCGCAGTCTAAGTGTTAAAAATTCCTTAACATTTTCTTATCAGATTTTTTCCTGCTAAAACAAGGAACTTTGTAACATATTTTAGAGTTGTATGCAATACTATTAGATGCTATTAAAAAATTCAGAGGTTTTTATAAATTTTTACTTTTAAATTTGGGACATATTAGTCCCATTTGTAATCAAGGACCTTCGACTAATGGGACTTACATTTATATCCTATTTGTAAATTAGCTAAATTACTGGGATATATACGCCTAGTCATAAAAAGAACGGTTACTGGCACGATTTCGCACCTCTTTCGAAACCGTAAAAGTTTAGCCCTGTAACCGCGACGTGCACCACCGGTGGCCACGGAGGGGATTTTCATAATGCTAATGACAGACCAATATCACAATCCAAATTTTCATAAATACTTGATGAAAACTGAATGTTAGCACGATCCGGCTCGTGTTGGCTATTCCCAATATTGCTTATTACAATTGACATTAAATTTGTGTTGAATATTGAATTTCAGTGTAACTCATCGCGATCAAAGTGTTGAATTTGTGTTGAATATTGAACTTCAGTGTCACCGTGTTAACCCGTTGACTAAGTAGTAGAATACAAAGTAGTAAAATATAAAAAAACGGGTTTTACTGCTCGGATATATTTATATTTTTTTCGAGAGTAAAAAATATAATTGCACGCCGATAATTTACATAGTACGCTAAAATATATTTATAAATGGGTAGTGGAATAATTTAAATGCTCTACACACATGTACCGGTACGTGAACGGCCAATTCACCTAGTGGTACACGCTTTTGTTGCACTACGTAGTCCAAGTACTAAAAAACTCGTCGTTTTTGTTGCTTTTGCGATAAGTTCTACAACGCATTTTTATGAATTTACTTAACATTTGTACAACTTAATTGCGAATTGTATGACTTTATCTGCCGGACCCTTGAAGTTCTTTTACCTATCTAAGCAAAGGATTTACATTGACCATAGAATTACAGCAATTCACTAACTTCATAAAACGATTTATTTCTCGAACTGTAAAATAAATCTCAGCAGTACACCACTAAAAAGTACACCCTATCTTAATAAATTCCAGCATTTCATACGCTCCCCAATGTGTCATTTTCCTGCCTATAAAATTCCACCATTTCACACGCCCACCAACAAAATGCCATCACTCCAGCACAAAATAAATGTGCGCATCACACCACCCTACACCACACCACCACAGTACCCACACCACCACCACAGTACCCACACCACCACACCACCCACACCACCACACCACCACAGTACCCACAACACCACAGTACCCACACCACCACACCACCACAGTACCCACACCACCACACCACCACAGTACCCACACCACCACCACAGTACCCACACCACCACACCACCCACACCACCACACCACCACAGTACCCACAACACCACAGTACCCACACCACCACACCACCCACACCACCACCACAGTACCCACACCACCACAGTACCACCACAGTACCCACACCACCACAGTACCACCACAGTACCCACACCACCACAGTACCCACACCACCACAGTACCCACACCACCACAGTACCCACACCACCACACCACAAACGCCCCGTCATCCAGGAAGAAAAGCACCGCCAAAGCTACTGGACGGCCTAACGGAGCCGTGGGGGTGTGTGTTGGGGTAATGGGGTGTTGGGGGGCAGTGATGGAGGTGTTGGGGGGCAGTGATGGAGGTGATGGGGGTAATGGCGTGTTGGGGGGGCAGTGATGGGGCGTTAGGGGGCCATAATAGGGGTGTTGAGGAGGGCAGTGAGGGGTGTTGGAGCAATGGGGAGTGTTGGAGGGTAATGGGAAGGGGTGTATTGGAGGCAATTGGGAGTGAAGTGTAGGCCGAAGGGGATGTATTGGAGGCAATTGGGGTGTATTGAGGCGAGAGTACGTTAAAGTGGGGATGTACGGGGACAATAAGAATGTTCCCCATTCCCCAAGGCAATGGGGAATGTTTGGGGTTCGTATTGGGGGTCAATGGGGGGTGAATTGGGAGGCAATGGGGTGAGTTGTATCAGGGGGGGTAGTGGGGTAGTTAGTAGGGGAGCATGGGGGTAAGGGGGGGTAGGCGCCCCCTATAAGGACAAGGGGCACAAAGTTCACGAGAACACGCTCCCCAGACCCGCACTTGGTCGGACTTGTTTGGGACGTGATACCGGGGCTGGTGCTGAGTTACTTGATACTTGATTTGACTTCTGGTACTGGTCTTTGTTGCTTGGTACTGGGTCTTTGTTGCTTGGTACTGGGTCTTTGTTGCTTGGTACTGGGTCTTTGTTGCTTGGTACTGGGTCTTTGTTGCTTGGTACTGGGTCTTTGTTGCTTGGTACTGGGTCTTTGTTGCTTGGTACTGGGTCTTTGTTGCTTGGTACTGGGTCTTTGTTGCTTGGTACTGGGTCCTTTTTACTTGGTACTGGGTCTTTATTGCCTGGTACTGGGTCTTTGTTGCTTGGTACTGGGTCTTTGTTACTTGGTACTGGGTCTTTATTGCTTGGTGCTGGTACTTGGTCTTCTTATTTGCTACGTGGTTTTACCATTGGTACTTGGTCTGTGTGACTTCAAAATAGGTACGTTATTTAACGTTACTCTGTGCTTAAACACACACACATACACACGAACACACACACACACCCTTCAACCAACTCAATATTGCAGTCAACTACAGCAAATATAAGTGTAATGAATGTTTATTACGAGTATGTTATGAGAGTCTTGCTTGTCACAGCCCATGCTCTGTAATAACATGGAATACATTTTAAAAATTCATTATATTTTCAATGGTTAAATGAACGAAAATTTGAAAAAGCCACACCCTGCGTCCAGTAATAAAATTAGATAAAAATAAAATATTCCCCATCCTGCTTCCAGTATACTCGTAAAATGGGACAAAAGCCTTCAATTTCAATGTTTTGAATAATCATTGGTAGCGGTTGAAAATTTTAATCACTTTTAAAGTGTATTATACCAAAGTATATTTTCGCCTGAAGTTTTTTTTTAAATGATGTTCTAGTTTTCATCCGATAGACATAGATCAAACCGCGTTCTCCTTACGCATGAGATTGCAAGTTGATTTAAACCTCTTTGACTTCAACGAAGGTGTTTCCAAGAGAGGAAGGAGTAAACCACCATATGGTGAATAAATTTAAGGAAGCGGGAAATCTATGCACAAGGTGTTTGAAAAAACACTGCTTAGAGAAACCGCAAAATTCAACAAATTCAAAGAAATAAAACAGAAGTTCCAAAAGAAAGTAATGGGCACTAAAAAAACAATGAACAAAAAGAAGGTCCGCAATAGAACAAACAACTGCAAAACTACAACAAAAACAAAAAGAAGGCCAACTAAAACATTAGCTCGGGACCTCACATCTTTACCCTGCGAGTGCTAATTCCATAGATACAATAGTTGTGTCTCCCTGAGGATATCCATCGGCACTTATCCAACACACCTGCAACACACACTTACATACGCAACACACACTTACATACGCAATACACACTCCCGCAACACACACACCTGCTACGCACACATACATCCAACACACCTATAACACGCACACATACATGCAGCACACCTGCAACACGCACACATACATGCAGCACACCTGCAACACGCACACATACATGCAGCACACCTGCAACACGCACACATACATGCAGCACACCTGCAACACGCACACATACATGCAGCACACCTGCAACACGCACACATACATGCAGCACACCTGCAACACGCACACATACATGCAGCACACCTGCAACACGCACACATACATGCAGCACACCTGCAACACGCACACATACATGCAGCACACCTGCAACACGCATGCACATACATGCAGCACACCTGCAACACGCACACATACATGCAGCACACCTGCAACACGCACACATACATGCAGCACACCTGCAACACGCACACATACATGCAGCACACCTGCAACACGCACACATACATGCAGCACACCTGCAACACGCACACATACATGCAACACACATATACATGGAACTCAACTGCTACACACATACATATCCAACACACCTGCAACACACACCTGCAACACACACCTGCAACACACACCTGCAACACACACCTGCAACACACACACACCTGCAACACACACACACCTGCAACACACACACACCTGCAACACACCTGCAACACACCTGCAACACACACCTGCAACACACACCTGCAACACACACCTGCGACACACACCTGCGACACACACCTGCGACACACACCTGCGACACACACCTGCGACACACACCTGCGACACACACCTGCGACACACACCTGCGACACACACCTGCGACACACACCTGCGACACACACCTGCGACACACACCTGCAACACACACCTGCAACACACACCTGCAACACACACCTGCAACACACACCTGCGACACACACCTGCGACACACACCTGCGACACACACCTGCGACACACACCTGCGACACACACCTGCGACACACACCTGCGACACACACCTGCAACACACACCTGCAACACACACCTGCAACACACACCTGCAACACACACCTGCAACACACACCTGCAACACACACCTGCAACACACACCTGCAACACACACCTGCAACACACACCTGCAACACACACCTGCAACACACACCTGCAACACACACCTGCAACACACACCTGCAACACACACCTGCAACACACACCTGCAACACACACCTGCAACACACACCTGCAACACACACCTGCAACACACCCCTGCAACACACACCTGCAACACACACCTGCAACACACACCTGCAACACACACCTGCAACACACACCTGCAACACACACCTGCAACACGCACCTGCGACACGCACCTGCAACACACACCTGCGACACACACCTGCGACACACACCTGCGACACACACCTGCGACACACACCTGCGACACACACCTGCAACACACACCTGCGAGACACACCTGCAACACACACCTGCAACACACACCTGCGACACACACCTGCGACACACACCTGCGACACACACCTGCAACACACACCTGCAACACACACCTGCAACACACACCTGCGACACACACCTGCGACACACACCTGCGACACACACCTGCGACACACACCTGCGACACACACCTGCAACACACACCTGCAACACACACCTGCGACACACACCTGCAACACACCCCTGCAACACACACCTGCAACACACCCCTGCAACACACCCCTGCAACACACACCTGCAACACACACCTGCAACACACACCTGCAACACACACCTGCAACACACACCTGCAACACACACCTGTAACACACACCTGCAGCACACACCTGCAACACACACCTGCAACACACACCTGCAACACACACCTGCAACACACACCTGCAACACACACCTGCAACACACACCTGCAACACACACCTGCAACACACACCTGCAACACACACCTGCAACACACACCTGCAACACACACCTGCAACACACACCTGCAACACACACCTGCAACACACACACCTGCAACACACACCTGCAACACACACCTGCAACACACACCTGCAACACACACCTGCAACACACACCTGCAACACACACCTGCAACACGGAAGCGAAGGCAGGGTCGGAAATTGCAATTCTTTCAGCCGTGGCCTTTGCAAAGATCAGCAGCCCGTAAATGCTTTCATCCCCACCCCGGTGTGCGTCTATTTCCCTGTGTTTCTGTCCAACTGCGTCTGATTTGGTCTATTTCCGTCTAACTGGGTCTGATTTGGTCTATTTCCGTCTAACTGGGTCTGATTTGGTCTATTTCCGTCTAACTGGGTCGGATTTGGTCTATTTCCGTCTAACTGGGTCTGATTTGGTCTATTTCCGTCTAACTGGGTCTGATTTGGTCTATTTCCGTCTAACTGGGTCGGATTTGGTCTATTTCCGTCTAACTGGGTCTGATTTGGTCTATTTCCGTCTAACTGGGTCTGATTTGGTCTATTTCCGTCTAACTGGGTCGGATTTGGTCTATTTCCGTCTAACTGGGTCGGATTTGGTCTATTTCCGTCTAACTGGGTCTGATTTGGTCTATTTCCGTCTAACTGGGTCTGATTTGGTCTATTTCCGTCTAACTGGGTCTGATTTGGTCTATTTCCGTCTAACTGGGTCGGATTTGGTCTATTTCCGTCTAACTGGGTCGGATTTGGTCTATTTCCGTCTAACTGGGTCGGATTTGGTCTATTTCCGTCTAACTGGGTCTGATTTGGTCTATTTCCGTCTAACTGGGTCTGATTTGGTCTATTTCCGTCTAACTGGGTCGGATTTGGTCTATTTCCGTCTAACTGGGTCGGATTTGGTCTATTTCCGTCTAACTGGGTCTGATTTGGTCTATTTCCGTCTAACTGGGTCTGATTTGGTCTATTTCCGTCTAACTGGGTCGGATTTGGTCTAGTTCCGTCTAACTGGGTCTAATTTGGTCTATTTCCGTCTAACTGGGTCTGATTTGGTCCATTTCCGTCTAACCGAGTCTGATTTGGTCTATTTCCGTCTAACCGAGTCTGATTTGGTCTTTTCCGTCTAACTGGGTCGGATTTGGTCTATTTCCGTCTAACAGGACTGATTTGGTCTATTTCCGTCTAACTGGGTCTGGTTTGGTCTATTTCCGTCTAACTGGGTCGGATTTGGTCTATTTCCGTCTAACTGGGTCGGATTTGGTCTATTTCCGTCTAACTGGGTCTGATTTGGTCTATTTCCGTCTAACTGGGTCTGATTTGGTCTAATTCCGTCTAACTGGGTCTGATTTGGTCTATTTCCGTCTAACTGGGTCTGATTTGGTCTATTTCCGTCTAACTGGGTCTGATTTGGTCTATTTCCGTCTAACTGGGTCTGATTTTGTCTATTTCCGTCTAACTGGGTCGGATTTGGTCTATTTCCGTCTAACTGGGTCGGATTTGGTCTATTTCCGTCTAACTGGGTCTGATTTGGTCTATTTCCGTCTAACTGGGTCTGATTTGGTCTATTTCCGTCTAACTGGGTCGGATTTGGTCTAATTCCGTCTAACTGGGTCTGATTTGGTCTATTTCCGTCTAACTGGGTCTGATTTGGTCCATTTCCGTCTAACCGAGTCTGATTTGGTCTATTTCCGTCTAACCGAGTCTGATTTGGTCTATTTCCGTCTAACCGAGTCTGATTTGGTCTATTTCCGTCTAACTGGGTCGGATTTGGTCTATTTCCGTCTAACAGGACTGATTTGGTCTATTTCCGTCTAACTGGGTCTGGTTTGGTCTATTTCCGTCTAACTGGGTCTGGTTTGGTCTATTTCCGTCTAACTGGGTCTGATTTGGTCTATTTCCGTCTAACTGGGTCTGATTTGGTCTATTTCCGTCTAACTGGGTCTGATTTGGTCTATTTCCGTCTAACTGGGTCTGATTTGGTCTATTTCCGTCTAACTGGGTCGGATTTGGTCTATTTTTGTCTAACTGGGTCTGATTTGGTCTATTTCCGTCTAACTGGGTCTGATTTGGTCTATTTCCGTCTAACTGGGTCGGATTTGGTCTATTTCCGTCTAACTGGGTCGGATTTGGTCTATTTCCGTCTAACTGGGTCTGATTTGGTCTATTTCCGTCTAACTGGGTCTGATTTGGTCTATTTCCGTCTAACTGGGTCTGATTTGGTCTATTTCCGTCTAACTGGGTCGGATTTGGTCTATTTCCGTCTAACTGGGTCGGATTTGGTCTATTTCCGTCTAACTGGGTCGGATTTGGTCTATTTCCGTCTAACTGGGTCTGATTTGGTCTATTTCCGTCTAACTGGGTCTGATTTGGTCTATTTCCGTCTAACTGGGTCGGATTTGGTCTATTTCCGTCTAACTGGGTCGGATTTGGTCTATTTCCGTCTAACTGGGTCTGATTTGGTCTATTTCCGTCTAACTGGGTCTGATTTGGTCTATTTCCGTCTAACTGGGTCGGATTTGGTCTAGTTCCGTCTAACTGGGTCTAATTTGGTCTATTTCCGTCTAACTGGGTCTGATTTGGTCCATTTCCGTCTAACCGAGTCTGATTTGGTCTATTTCCGTCTAACCGAGTCTGATTTGGTCTTTTCCGTCTAACTGGGTCGGATTTGGTCTATTTCCGTCTAACAGGACTGATTTGGTCTATTTCCGTCTAACTGGGTCTGGTTTGGTCTATTTCCGTCTAACTGGGTCGGATTTGGTCTATTTCCGTCTAACTGGGTCGGATTTGGTCTATTTCCGTCTAACTGGGTCTGATTTGGTCTATTTCCGTCTAACTGGGTCTGATTTGGTCTAATTCCGTCTAACTGGGTCTGATTTGGTCTATTTCCGTCTAACTGGGTCTGATTTGGTCTATTTCCGTCTAACTGGGTCTGATTTGGTCTATTTCCGTCTAACTGGGTCTGATTTTGTCTATTTCCGTCTAACTGGGTCGGATTTGGTCTATTTCCGTCTAACTGGGTCGGATTTGGTCTATTTCCGTCTAACTGGGTCTGATTTGGTCTATTTCCGTCTAACTGGGTCTGATTTGGTCTATTTCCGTCTAACTGGGTCGGATTTGGTCTAATTCCGTCTAACTGGGTCTGATTTGGTCTATTTCCGTCTAACTGGGTCTGATTTGGTCCATTTCCGTCTAACCGAGTCTGATTTGGTCTATTTCCGTCTAACCGAGTCTGATTTGGTCTATTTCCGTCTAACCGAGTCTGATTTGGTCTATTTCCGTCTAACTGGGTCGGATTTGGTCTATTTCCGTCTAACAGGACTGATTTGGTCTATTTCCGTCTAACTGGGTCTGGTTTGGTCTATTTCCGTCTAACTGGGTCTGGTTTGGTCTATTTCCGTCTAACTGGGTCTGATTTGGTCTATTTCCGTCTAACTGGGTCTGATTTGGTCTATTTCCGTCTAACTGGGTCTGATTTGGTCTAATTCCGTCTAACTGGGTCTGATTTGGTCTATTTCCGTCTAACTGGGTCTGATTTGGTCTATTTCCGTCTAACTGGGTCTGATTTTGTCTATTTCCGTCTAACTGGGTCTTATTTGGTCTATTTCCGTCTAACTGGGTCGGATTTGGTCTATTTCCGTCTAACTGGGTCTGATTTAGTCTATTTCCGTCTAACTGGGTCTGATTTGGTCTATTTCTGCCTAACTTCGTTTATTTTGGTCCATTTCCGTGTTGCTTGGTCTATTTTGGTCCATTTCCGTGTTGCTTGGTCTATTTTGGTCCATTTCCTTACTGCTTGGTCTATTTTAGTCCATTTCCGTCTAAATTCATCTGTTTTGGTCCATTTCCGTGTTGCTTGATCTATTTAGTACATTTCCGTATTGCTTGGTCTATTTTGGTCTATTCGTCTAACTTTGTCTATTTTGGTCTATATTTGTCTAACTTTGTCTATTTTGGTCTATATTTGTCTAACTTCGTCTATTTTGGTCTGTATTTGTCTAACTTCGTCTATTTCGGTCTATTTCCGTCCTACTTCGTCTATTTTGGTCTATATTCGTCTAACTTTGTCTATTTTGGTCTGTATTTGTCTAACTTCGTCTATTTCGGTCTATTTCCGTCCTACTTCGGCTATTTTGGTCTATATTCGTCTAACTTTGTCTATTTTGGTCTATATATGTCTAACTTCGTCTATTTCGGTCTATTTCCGTCCTACTTCGTCTATTTTGGTCTATATTCGTCTAACTTCGTCTATTTTGGTCTATTTCAGTTTAGCCTTATTTGAGTTAAACTTCGTATATTTTGGCCTACTTCAATCTCATTGCATTTGTTTCGGCTTATCATCGTTTATTGGGATACATTTCCTTCTAAGTACGTCAATTTGCCTTCATTTCCGTGTATAGGCGAGCATTTAGATCAATTAAAGCCTACGTAATTCCTGGGACACATTTCCGCTCATTTCCACCTATTTAAATTCGTAAGTTTTGTGTATTTCCGTTAACCAGTTTTCAACAATAACATCGGGCCAATACGGACGGAAACCCCCTTTATTTAATAGACCAAAGTTAATAATAAAATTCATAATAATAGTTAATCAAACTATGTCGTTATCGCGAGTAGTCATTAATTATAACCGGCGATAACTATCATCAAACGTGTCATATCGTTCAATTATATCCGACGATAACAGTCATGCATTTTCTTCTAATTATACTACAGTTAACTTTTTACAGGCATAATTAGCCTAATTTTCAATTATGCATGGTCATTTGATGAATATTGTCCAGCTTTACGAATAATCCACGGAAATAATCGTCCAATACGCAAAATCGTCGGATATCGAACCTTGCTCAATCAAAAAGATATCCACTGCAATCTGGAGCGAAGGCAACCAACGCCTAATCTCAAATGATTGACTGTATTCCATTAACAATCAATGCTCAATCCCAAATGGTTGGCGGCATCCAGCTGGCAATCGAAGGTCAATCCGAAGTTATTGGCGGCATCCAGCTGACAATCGGTCAATCCGAAGTTATTGGCGGAATCCAGCTGACAATCGAAGGTAAATCCGAAGTTATTGGCGGCATCCAGCTGGCAATCGAAGGTCAATCCGAAGTTATTGGCGGCATCCAGCTGACAATCGAAGGTCAATCCGAAGTTATTGGCGGCATCCAGCTGACAATCGAAGGTAAATCCGAAGTTATTGGCGGCATCCAGCTGACAATCGAAGGTAAATCCGAAGTTATTGGCGGCATCCAGCTGACAATCGAAGGTCAATCCGAAGTTATTGGCGGCATCCAGCTGACAATCGAAGGTCAATCCGAAGTTATTGGCGGCATCCAGCTGACAATCGAAGGTCAATCCGAAGTTATTGGCGGCATCCAGCTGACAATCGAAGGTAAATCCGAAGTTATTGGCGGCATCCAGCTGACAATCGAAGGTCAATCCGAAGTTATTGGCGGCATCCAGCTGACAATCGAAGGTCAATCCGAAGTTATTGGCGGCATCCAGCTGACAATCGAAGGTCAATCCGAAGTTATTGGCGGCATTCAACAGACAATCGCCACCCAATCACAGCAACTGGCAGTGTGCACACTCGACGGGTTAGCAAGAGTTACCGCTATCGCAACTAATAATTAGCATTAGTACAATTTATTAGCATACAATTATAGGAATAGGTCAACTAGTGCAATCTGTGAGTTCATACCATAGTGCCAGTAACCTTAAAAAACTCAAAAAAATTACCCTTATCCAATAACCGTCGCTAGGTTAGTTAGTTATTGTGCGTGTGTGATTTTATTGTGCCGCCGACAGTGTGTTATTGTTTGTGTGCAGTAGATGTGGAAAGATCTGGCGATAAGGTCTAGAAAGATCTGGAAAGATCTAGAAAGATCTGGAAAGATCTAGAAAGATCTAGGAAGATGAAGAAAAATCTAAAATATATCTTGAAATATCCAGAAACATCTAGCCAGATTCATCAAGATATTTCAAATTTTATCAAGATATTTCAAACTTAATCAAGATTTATCAAGATCTAGCAAGATCTAGTAAGGCTTAGAAAGCATTAAAAATACCTTAAAATATCTAGCAAAACCTAAAAATACCTGGCAATATTTAGTAAGGTCTACGAATATCGAAAAATATCAAGAAATATCTGGAAGATCTATGAAGTCTACATATACATTATTATTATTATTATTATTATATAAGAAAGTTTTAGCTTTCCTTAACCACGACAAAGATGTTCCAAGAGAGGAAAGAGGAAGGCACCATTTAGTATGGAGTTGAGGGAACGCGGAATCTATGCACAAGGTGCATAGAAACAGTAAGCTAAGAAAGAAGTTCATGAAACAAGAAAAAAGTTGAAGAAGAAAGTAGTAGGTGCTGAAAAACAGGACAGCAGTGAACCGAAAAAAGATGGTCCGTAACAAAAGAAAAACCTATTTTATTACAACAAAAAGGAAGCCTACCTAACCTTTAGCTCGGGCCCTCACATAGTCCCCTGGGAGCGCTAATTCCCATAGATACAATACCTGTATCCCCCTGAGGGGAGTCTACATATACAGCTCTAGCACAATCAACATAAATGCCCTGGTGGCGAAAATGTTGAACTTGTGCGAGGGTCTGTGTCATCGTTTATAAAAATAGAATATAAGTTACATTAAACCACTTGGACCGCAACAAAGGTGTTCCAAAGAGAGGAAAGATGAAGGCACCATTAAGCATGGAGTTAAGAGAACGCGGAATCTACGCCCAAGATGTATTCTCACCCAAGATGCCCTATGCACAGACACTGTAAAGTGAGAATGTGCGCGAGCGTTTACTCTTGCCTTTATTGTCTTGAGTTTACTGTTGTCTTCCCCTGATCCTCGCGTCTCGCAGCCTTTATAAGGCGTTGTCACCTTTCGGTTGACGCTCAATCATATTCGTACCTCGACTGTACCGCACCTGTTTCTCTCCAATAAAGCCTCCTCCAAGAACACCTGAAGCGTATTATTGGCCTCCACCGTATAAGAAATGAGTTTATGAAACAAAAAAAATACTGAATAAAAAGTCAGAGGAACTGAAAAACAGGACAGAAGTGAATCGAAATGAAGTCTTTAACAAAATAAAAAAACATTTTCTATTTCAACAACAAAAAAGACTGCTTTCCTAACCTGCAGCTCGGGACCTAAATGTTTAAATATCACCCCGAAAAGGGCTTCAAGAGTTTAAATTTAGCCATAAAAGTTCCCTTAAATTTACCACTTGCTTACGAGACGACCCATCGATGGGACCATTTGAAAAATTGTAACAATCTTTAAAATAAATTGCATCAAATGGACCCTGTGAATAAAATGTTAGGTACTCATAAAATTGTAATCGACTTTCGACTTTAAATTGAAGTTGAATAATGAACTTCAGTTTGATCCATCGCAGTGAACTCCAAAGCGCTACATGGGTTTTGTGCGTCCAGCGGCCTCATGTTAAGTGAGCTTGTAAGTAGCAGAGTTTAGAAAAAGACTTAGCTGATCGAAAATATCGAATCTTTCCTAAGAAGCGTGAAAATGTAACAGCGTGATGATATTTCACCCCGTGTGCTTAAATCTCTTCTAAAAAAACGCTGTTGAAATAATTTGAATGATGTTCATTCACACCGATACGTAAATGAGCAATTTACCAAGTGGTGGATCGGCAGTGAACGTGTTAAATTTAGCACTGGAAGTACCTCAAGCCCTTCAATTTAGCTCCAAAAGTACTACAAGGGTTTAAATTTAGCACTGGAAGTACCTCAAGCCCTTCAATTTACCTTCAAAAGTACTACAAGGGTTTCAATTTAGCACTGGAAGTACCTCAAGCCCTTCAATTTAGCTCCAAAAGTGCTACAAGGGTTTCAATTTAGCACTGGAAGTACCTAAAGCCCCTCAATTGAGCTCCAAAAGTGCTACAAGGGTTTCAATTTAGCACTGGAAGTACCTCAAGCCCTTCAATTTAGCTCCAAAAGTGCTACAAGGGTTTCAATTTAGCACTGGAAGTACCTAAAGCCCTTCAATTGAGCTCCAAAAGTGCTACAAGGGTTTAAATTTAGCACTGGAAGTACCTCAAGCCCTTCAATTTAGCTCCAAAAGTGCTACAAGGGTTTCAATTTAGCACTGGAAGTACCTAAAGCCCTTCAATTGAGCTCCAAAAGTACTACAAGGGTTTCAATTTAGCACTGGAAGTACCTCAAGCCCTTCAATTTAGCTCCAAAAGTGCTACAAGGGTTTCAATTTAGCACTGGAAGTACCTAAAGCCCTTCAATTTAGCTCCAAAAGTGCTACAAGGGTTTCAATTTAGCACTGGAAGTACCTCAAGCCCTTCAATTTAGCTCCAAAAGTGCTACAAGGGTTTCAATTTAGCACTGGAAGTACCTCAAGCCCTTCAATTTAACCCCAAAAGTGCAAAAGAGGTTTAAATTTAGCACGTTAAGCCCTTCAATGTAACTCCAAAAATGCTAGAAGGGTCTAAATTTAGCACTGGAGAACCTTAGGCCCTTTATTTCAACTCCAAAAGTGCGACAAGGGCTTAAATTTAACGCTGAAAGTCCGTCAATTCAACTCCAAAAGTGCTAGGAGGCTCTAAATTTAGCACTGGCAGTACCTTAAGACCTGCGATTGAGATAGGCCTGCTCAATGCACACAAATCGACCGGTGCCAGCACCGCACAATCGAACCCACGGCTACATCACACGGTCGCCATGGCAACCGCTGCCAAACAGTAGCCCTTTTGCCTGCCTAATCATTTTCTGGCCCTCTCTTGACCTCTTCGTGACCCTTCTTGGTCCTTTCTTGGCCCTTTTCTGCTTCTTTCCTAGCCCTTTTCTGCCAATTTCCTAACTCTTTCTTGACCCTTTCCTGGTTCTTTTTTTAGCAGTTTTCTGCCTATTTCCTAGCTCTTTCTTGATCCTTTCCTTCAGCATAGTTAAAAAGGGACCAGCATAGCTAAATACAGCCCAGCATAGCTAAATACGGCCCAGCATAGCTAAATATGGCTCAGCATAGCTAAATACGGCCCAGCATAGCTAAATACGGCCCAGCATAGCTAAATACGGCCCAGCATAGCTAAATACGGCCCAGCATAGCTAAATACGGCCCAGCATAGCTAAATACGGCCCAGCATAGCTAAATACGGCCCAGCATAGCAAAATAAGGCCCAGCATAGTCAAATACGGCCCAGCATAGTCAAATACGGACCAGCATAGTCAAATACGGACCAGCATAGTCAAATACGGCCCAGCATAGTTAAATACGGCCCAGCATAATCAAATACGGCCCAGCATAGCCAAATACGGCCCAGCATAGTCAAATACGGCCCAGCATAGTCAAATACGGCCCAGCATAGTCAAATACGGCCCAGCATAGTCAAATACGGCCCAGCATAGTCAAATACAGCCCAGCATAGTCAAATACGGCCCAGCATAGTCAAATACGGCCCAGCATAGCTAAATACGGCCCAGCATAGCTAAATACGGCCCAGCATAGTCAAATACGGCCCAGCACAGTCAAATACGGCCCAGCATAGCCCAATACAGCCTAGCATAGTCAAATACGGCCCAGCATAGTCAAATACGGCCCAGCATAATCAAATACGGCCCAGCATAGTCAAATACGGCCCAGCATAGTCAAATACGGCCCAACATAGTTAAATAGGGCCCAACATGGTTAAATAGGGCCCAGCATATTTAAATAGGGGCCTGCATATTCAAATAGGGCCCAGTATAATTAAATAGGGCCTAGTATAATTAAATAGGACCCAGTATAATGAAATAGGACACAGTATAATGAAATAGGACCCAGTATAATTAAATAGGGCCCAGCATATCCAAATAGGGCCCAGCATATCCAAATAGGGCCCAGTATAATGAAATAGGGCCCAGTATAATTAAATTGGGCGCAGTATAATTAAATCGGGCCCAGCAAAATTAAGTAGATACCAGTATAGTTTCGATAACCTATGCATAATACACAATTCAGTCTATGCTATAATTACATGTCCTCAGGCTACATGAAAGTCCCTTTACAACATGGAACTTTAATGCACGCGATGCTAGGTTACTTAATCACTTTGTACGTAGTAGTACTTACATGATACGTACTGGAATGCTTGTTCGAGGTACAAAAAGTACAAAAATTCCTCAGAAATGTTTCACCGTTGCAAATATATCAGGTTTTCGTTTGACTAAAATGTTTTTCTCATGGAATTACATTTAGAATTTTTATTTATTCAGAATTTTATTCATTCAAAGTAGAATTTTACTGCAGCAAAATATCCGTTTTTTATTTAGTGCAGAATTTTAGTGGAAATGAATATAATTCGATTTATGCAAACAAAAAATGAAAATAATTCAATTGGTGCAGACAAAAAAATGAAAACAATTTGAAATCTGCAGACAAAATACAGAGAAATACTACCTTTGAGTCAGACGGATACATTAGGAAAACTTGTATCGTTGTGTCTCACTTAAAATATATTTGAGAAAACTTACATGATAGAGTTTAAAAAAAATAAGATTAATTTACGGACCCTGGGAAGCAAAACCCGTGGACTTACCGAATTTTTTTTCAAAGTTTTCGGAAATAAATTTTTAAGTTATGAATCTCCATATACCATGAAATTCCTGGCACCTTCGTAACGAAATCTTTTTTGCTAAGCCAAGTAACTGACTTTCATGCAATAAAATGTCTAGTAATCATGTTTAAAAGTAACATATCTTTATTCAAGTTTGTTAAAATATAACGGATATCAATCATCAAGGATAAGACGCATCTATGTTCAAAAAACAAGCAATATCCATGTATCTAAATATGTCTTAACACCACACACTCTCACAACACAACCTCTCACAACACAACCTCTCACAACACAACCTCTCACAACACAACCTCTCACAACACAACCTCTCACGACACAACCTCTCACGACACAACCTCTCACAACACAACCTCTCACAACACAACCTCTCACAACACAACCTCTCACAACACAACCTCTCACAACACAACCTCTCACAACACACACTCTCACAACACACACTCTCACAACACACACTCTCACAACACACACTCTCACAACACACACTCTCACAACACACACTCTCACAACACACACTCTCACAACACACACTCTCACAACACACACTCTCACAACACACACTCTCACAACACACACTCTCACAACACACACTCTCACAACACACACTCTCACAACACACACTCTCACAACACACACTCTCACAACACACACTCTCACAACACACACTCTCACAACACACACTCTCACAACACACACTCTCACAACACACACTCTCACAACACACACTCTCACAACACACACTCTCACAACACACACTCTCACAACACACACTCTCACAACACACACTCTCACAACACACACTCTCACAACCACACTCTCACAACCACACTCTCACAACACACACTCTCACAACACACACTCTCACAACACACACTCTCACAACCACACTCTCACAACACACACTCTCACAACACACACTCTCACAACACACACTCTCACAACACACACTCTCACAACACACACTCTCACAACACACACTCTCACAACACACACTCTCACAACACACTCACAACACACACTCTCACAACACACACTCTCACAACACACACTCTCACAACCACACTCTCACAACCACACTCTCACAACACACACTCTCACAACACACACTCTCACAACACACACTCTCACAACACACACTCTCACAACACACACTCTCACAACCACACTCTCACAACACACACTCTCACAACACACACTCTCACAACACACACTCTCACAACACACACTCTCACAACACACACTCTCACAATATAGCCGGCAACTTGCATAGCACAATAAACAGATTCTCTTCTGATAAACTTTCTATTTCAATTAGCATCAGGTAACAAATTAGTCGAAATTAATTAGTTAGTTAATTAACGCACCTAAACTCAGAGTAATTAATTAATTAAGTGGAATGAAATAGAAGAATTAGGTAATTAACTATCTCACCTTAAGGCAAATCCATTAATATGTTAATTTAGTAGAATGAGGTAGAGTAAGGTAGTAAATGAGCTCACCTGAACACAAAGTAGAACATGCTGCACCAAAGTAGAATGAGGTAGATAAGGTAGATAGTTGACTATCTCACCTGAACACAAAGTAGAACATGCTGCACCAAAGTAGAATGAGGCAGATAAGGTAGATAGTTGACTATCTCACCTGAACACAAAGTAGAACATGCCGCACCAAAGTAGAATGAGGTAGATAAGGTAGATAGTTGACTATCTCACCTGAACACAAAGTAGAACATGCCGCACCACAGTAGAATGAGGTAGATAAGGTAGACAGTTGACCATCTCACCTGAACACAAAGTAGAACATGCCGCACCACAGTAGAATGAGGTAGATAAGGTAGACAGTTGACCATCTCACCTGAACACAAAGTAGAACATGCCGCACCACAGTAGAATGAGGTAGATAAGGTAGACAGTTGACCATCTCACCTGAACACAAAGTAGAACATGCCGCACCACAGTAGAATGAGGTAGATAAGGTAGACAGTTGACCATCTCACCTGAACACAAAGTAGAACATGCCGCACCACAGTAGAATGAGGTAGATAAGGTAGATAGTTGACTATCTCACCTGAACACAAAGTAGAACATGCCGCACCACAGTAGAATGAGGTAGATAAGGTAGATAGTTGACTATCTCACCTGAACACAAAGTAGAACATGCCGCACCACAGTAGAATGAGGTAGATAAGGTAGATAGTTGACTATCTCACCTGAACACAAAGTAGAACATGCCGCACCACAGTAGAATGAGGTAGATAAGGTAGATAGTTGACCATCTCACCTGAACACAAAGTAGAACATGCCGCACCACAGTAGAATGAGGTAGATAAGGTAGACAGTTGACCATCTCACCTGAACACAAAGTAGAACATGCCGCACCACAGTAGAATCCTGAACACAAAGTAGAACATGCCGCACCACAGTAGAATGAGGTAGATAAGGTAGATAGTTGACTATCTCACCTGAACACAAAGTAGAACATGCCGCACCACAGTAGAATGAGGTAGATAAGGTAGTAGACTATCTCACCTGAACACAAAGTAGAACATGCCGCACCACAGTAGAATGAGGTAGATAATGTAGATAGTTGACTATCTCACCTGAACACAAAGTAGAACATGCCGCACCACAGTAGAATCAGGTAGATAAGGTAGATAGTTGACCATCTCACCTGAACACAAAGTAGAACATGCCGCACCACAGTAGAATGAGGTAGATAAGGTAGGTAGTTGACTATCTCACCTGAACACAAAGTAGAACATGCCGCACCACAGTAGAATGAGGTAGATAAGGTAGATAGTTGACCATCTCACCTGAACACAAAGTAGAACATGCCGCACCACAGTAGAATGAGGTAGATAAGGTAGATAGTTGACTATCTCACCTGAACACAAAGTAGAACATGCCGCACCACAGTAGAATGAGGTAGATAAGGTAGAAAGTTGTCCATCTAACCTGAACACAAAGTAGAACATGCCGCACCACAGTAGAATGAGGTAGATAAGGTAGATAGTTGACTATCTCACCTGAACACAAAGTAGAACATGCCGCACCACAGTAGAATGAGGTAGATAAGGTAGGTAGTTGACTATCTCACCTGAACACAAAGTAGAACATGCCGCACCACAGTAAAATCAGGTAGATAAGGTAGGTAGTTGACTATCTCACCTGAACACAAAGTAGAACATGCCGCACCACAGTAGAATCAGGTAGATAAGGTAGGTAGTAGACTATCTCACCTGAACACAAAGTAGAACATGCCGCACCACAGTAAAATCAGGTAGATAAGGTAGGTAGTTGACTATCTCACCTGAACACAAAGTAGAACATGCCGCACCACAGTAGAATCAGGTAGATAAGGTAGGTAGTAGACTATCTCACCTGAACACAAAGTAGAACATGCCGCACCACAGTAGAATGAGGTAGATAAAGTAGATAGTTGACTATCTCACCTGAACACAAAGTAGAACATGCCGCACCACAGTAGAATCAGGTAGATAAGGTAGGTAGTAGACTATCTCACCTGAACACAATGTAGAACATGCCGCACCACAGTAGAATCAGGTAGATAAGGTAGATAGTTGACTATCTCACCTGAACACAAATTAGAACATGCCGCACCACAGTAGGATGAGGTAGATAAGGTAGATAGTTGACTATCTCACCTGAACACAATGTAGAACATGCCGCACCACAGTAGAATGAGGTAGATAAGGTAGATAGTTGACTATCTCACCTGAACACAAAGTAGAACATGCCGCACCACAGTAGAATGAGGTAGATAAGGTAGATAGTTGACTATCTCACCTGAACACAATGTAGAACATGCCGCACCACAGTAGAATGAGGTAGATAAGGTAGATAGTTGACTATCTCACCTGAACACAAAGTAGAACATGCCGCACCACAGTAGAATGAGGTAGATAAGGTAGATAGTTGACTATCTCACCTGAACACAAATTAGAACATGCCGCACCACAGTAGGATGAGGTAGATAAGGTAGATAGTTGACTATCTCACCTGAACACAATGTAGAACATGCCGCACCACAGTAGAATGAGGTAGATAAGGTAGATAGTTGACTATCTCACCTGAACACAAAGTAGAACATGCCGCACCACAGTAGAATGAGGTAGATAAGGTAGATAGTTGACCATCTCACCTGAACACAAAGTAGAACATGCCGCACCAAAGTAGAATGAGGTAGAACAGCTTCCTCACGCTGCAGGCCTGCAGGTTGCGTTTAATGGTTCTAAATAACTTCATCGTGCTAAGTTAATAATAAAAACTCTTCAAATTTATGGTTCGATTCTTTAATTAAAAACTACCGTAACTTTCGTCGTATATTGTGAGACTGAAAAGAGAAAAAGGAATGTTCATGTGTTGAATTTCATCACGTAAGTTAGTTTTCAACACTTTTGAAGTTGAATTTTTCGTGACTATTAAAACTTGAATTTTTCGATACGACTTTTTCAAAACTCGACTTTTTTCGCGTCACACGGCGATGTTTGGATGCGTCTGCAAAGGAAAAAGAAAATATGTTAGAGAAAATTGCAATAGACAAAAGTGCTTGGATACGCGCAAAATTATTGTTGTTATAATTATTTTCATCATACACAGACACAAACTGAACGGAGACGAAAAGGTAAGGTAGCTGACAAGAACAAAATCGTCTACTAATTAAAAAAGTCATTTTTCAGATCTCAGAATGAACACTAAAATTTATTGTAGGTTCTTCACATATACACACAAACACATACGCACACACAACACAATCATGCACACAACGCAAACACAAACGCACATACATACATATTTTCTCTAATGCCAAAACACACAACAAACCCCTTTTTTAAACGCCCTTTCAACGGGACACTAGAGAACACCTCCACCAGACATTCCAGGGCAAATACCATGCAAGTTAATAAACGAACTGTTAAGGCTGCCCTTAAGATGGCACCGCCCTTGCGATAAAGGCCGAGCACGACCTTAGATCAAGGGCCAGCCTCTGCACAGAGATATAATGTCAAGGCTGAGCAGCGGGGCACTGAAATAATAAACTTCTGGTCCTACAGAGCAGGCCTCCTTCTCTTGTTGATGTACCACGGTAGAGGAAACAAGGTAGGGTCATTTCTATGGGGGAAGATACACCTCCTCTTGTTCGGCTAGCCAATAGAAAGGCTTTATTTCAAACAAACTTTATGACGTCACCAAAACGCCATGTCGTTAGGCCAATAGTGGAGACGGATTTAGGGGTAGCAGTGCTACCAGGTGCAATATGAGCGCTGCTATTAGTTCGTTGCCGTGACGTCAGCGAAACCACACCGTCAACGGAAAAAAGACTGGTATGAACCTACCTTGTTTCCTCTACCGTGCTATGCACGCACTGAAAAATTGCTACTGTGCACGGAAAACCTTATAGCAAGTCATGCACGCTAATTCCCACCCCCCCCCCTTCATATGAAATAAGTAAGAAAGTGAAATGAAATAAAGGCCGTAAGAAATAAAAAAAATTCAATCTCTCGAGAGCCGAGCTTGTATCACAGATACGCTCATCACACTCTTTCAGCTGGCTTCGAACCACGGTAGAGGAAACAAGGTAGGTTCAAACCAGTCTTTTTTCCTCGACGATATGATTTTGCTGGCGTCACTACAACGGACCAATAGCAGCGCTCAATTGCATCTGGTAGCACTGATACCCTCAATCTGGCTCCACTATTGGCCTAACGGCATGACGTTTTGGTGACGTCATAAAGTTTGTTTGAAATATAGCCGTTCTATTGGCTAGCCGAACAAGAGGTGTATTTTTCCCATAGAAATGACCCTACCTTGTTTCCTTTATCGTAGTGCAGACAGACTTCCAGACGGGGCTCTTAAAATAGTATAGATTATAGTACACAGGAGTATGGAAGAAACGATGTTTTAATCCAACCGAGCCTGATACATATCATCTTGTGCTTGATGATATTCGTCTTGATGATACAAATCAGCATGAACGTCATGAAAACACAAACAACAAGAACAAAAAGAATTCAATAAGCATAAACAGAAACAACAAGAAAAACAACATTCAACACAAAAAAACAACAAGAAAAACAACATTCAACACACAAAAACAAAAAAAAACAACGTCTCCAGGAATGCGCTGGACTGGAATGTGCCGGGAATTGAGAATTCCAGACGGGGAAACTTTGAGGACATCAAATTCCCGAGAAGTTTGGCCCCAGGAATGCGTTCCCGTTCCCGATACCGAGATCCAGAACCAAATTTTCTGACAATTCTTGAGGTCGTTGCGGTGCAGCGGGCAGCGAAAATTTCTCTGCCGAGTTGGCTACGTGTTTTTTTCAACCAAAATATTTGAAATTGACTGATTATAAATTATTTTCAGCCTCCCTTTACCACAACAAAGATGTTCAAAGAGAGGAGGGATGAAGGCACCCTTTAGTATGGAGTTACGGGAACGTGGAATTTATGCACAAAGGGTGTTCCCGCAAGGGATCCCGCGCGCATAGAAACAGTAAGATAAGAAAGAAGATCATGACACAAGATAAAAGTAAAAGAAGAATGTAGTAGGCGCTAAAGAACAGGAAAGCAGTGAACCGAAAAAGGTAGTCCGAAACAAAAAAAAAATCTGTTCCTTTTCAAGTTTAAGAAGGCCTACCTAACTCTCAGCTCAGGACCTCACGTTTTCCCCCTGGGAGCGCCAATTCCCACCGATGCAATAGTTGTGTCCCCCTGAGGGGCCAAAATGTTTGTGTGAAGTTTTTCTCCGCTGCTCAAATTTACTCGGAAAATGTATGGCCGGTGAATTTTTCCAACAAAACTGTACGTGCCGTAGCCAAGTCGACATCATAACTTTCGCTGCCAGGTGTACCGGCACGACCACGTGAATCGTTAATCAAGATTAAAAAAGCACACTCGATCTTTAAAAAACACTTTTTAAACTTTGTATTCACGGCAAACTCAATAAAGTTATGTATTATGTATTCCCTACATTTTGTATTTCCTGTATTTCACATTTTACAAAAATTCTTGTATTTTATAAATGACACACTGAAAAACACACTCATATTATACATATATTTCCTACATTCCTTCCCATATTGTATGCGTGGAACACCAAATTTAAACCAACAAATATATATTCTCTTTATTACTAGTTATACAAAGTTCATGAAAGTTCATTCTACATTACAATAAAAAATTCACACACACTATCCCTTATCAAACTTGAGCCCTAATGTGGAGCTAGAAATCCGCTGGCGAGTGGCAGTTCCTTCCTCGTTGTGATGTCGGGGACTACAACAATTTTTTTACAACAATCATTTTTTTTTTTACAATAATTCTTCTTGACAACCATCCTTCTTGACAACAATGATTCTTGACAACAGTTTTTCTTATAAACAATCATTCGTGAAAACAATCATTCTTGATAACAATCTCGCTTGACAAAAATTTTGTTTCACAATAATCTTTCTTGGCAACAATCTTTTTGACAACAATCTCGCTCGAAAACAATCACTCTTGACAACAATCTTCCTTGCAAAAATCCAGCTTGACAAGAATCCTTCATGACAATTCTTCTTGACATAAATCATTTTTGATATGAGTCACTCATGGCAACAATCCTTCCCGAAAACAATCTTTCTTTTTAACAATCTTCCTCGACAACAACCTTGCATGACAACAACCTTGCATGACAACAAACTTGCATGAAAACAATCTCGCTTGACAGCAATCACCTTCGGACAATCTTATTCTCAGGCAATCGCTCTGACCATCACCTTCGACAACAATCCCAGCAGACAATCTCATCACACGGAACAATCATTTCGCCCTCCACATCTCACATTTCGAGACTCTAATGATTGCACCGGCGATGATTGCATCATTTCACTAGGTGCCGCAATCATCCGCGATATATTTCTTGATTGCATTATCCAGTCATTCTCTAATGAACCTAATTACTTAATTATTCGTCATTAGTTCTTCTTACATCCCACGATTAATAATTACTAAATTATTTACTTAATTATTCTTCATAAACTCTTCTAACAACCCTCTGTTTCAAATAACTTAACTATTTATTTTCTTATTTCTCATTAGTTCTTCTACCAATCCACGGTTATTAAACTCAGTAAGGCTGTGATTACGTAACTCATTTCTGATGCAACAAGTGTTTAACTAATAAAAATTTTATTACAATCAAAATTTACAATTTTTTGTGATGATGCAATACGATAATTATTGGTGTCAAATTATGTGCTGCTGCAAACGCTGGCACACACAGAGGGTACCATAAAGAGAACAACAGCACGCAGTGCAGAGAACAAGGAGAACAACAGAACGCAGGGCAGAGAACAAGGAGAACAACAGAACGCAGTGCAGAAAACAAGGAGAACAACAGAACGCAGGGCAGAGAACAAGGAGAACAACAGAACGCAGTGCAGAAAACAAGGAGAACAACAGAACGCAGGGCAGAGAACAAGGAGAACAACAGAACGCAGGGCAGAAAACAAGGAGAACAACAGAACGCAGGGCAGAAAACAAGGAGAACAACAGAACGCAGTGCAGAAAACAAGGAGAACAACAAAACGCAGTGCAGAGAACAAGGAGAACAACAGAACGCAGTGCAGAAAACAAGGAGAACAACAGAACGCAGGGCAGAAAACAAGGAGAACAACAGAACGCAGTGCAGAAAACAAGGAGAACAACAGAACGCAGTGCAGAGAACAGGAACAACACAACACAGAGGAGGTAGCGGACAACAACGGGTTTATCACGACAACTTTGGCAACTTAGAAAGTGGTCCTGTGTGTGTGTGCGTGTGTGTGTGTGTGTACGTGTCTGTGTTTGTGTGCTTGTGTTTGTGTTTGTGTGCGTGTGTGTAATTATGTGTGTGTGCCTAGATGTTGTGTTGACTGAGACGTGAGTCATGCGAGATGCTTCTGACTGAGTTACTTTGACTGAGCTACGGGAGATCTACAACGAATTCGAAAAATTGGTTTCTCAGTGAACAAAGCTGAAGTAACTCAGTGAGAATTAGTTTCTCAGTGAACAAAGCTGGAGTAACTCAGTGAGAAGTAGTTTCTCAGTGAACAAAGCTGAAGTAACTCAGTGAGAAGTAGTTTCTCAGTGAACAAAGCTAGAGTAACTCAGTGAGAAGTAGTTTCTCACTGAACAAAGCTGGAGTAACTCAGTGAGAAGTAGTTTCTCGGTGAACAAAGCTGAAGTAACTCAGTGAGAAGTAGTTTCTCAGTGAACAAAGCTGGAGTAACTCAGTGAGAAGTAGTTTCTCAGTGAACAAAGCTGGAGTAACTCAGTGAGAAGTAGTTTCTCAGTGAACAAAGCTGGAGTAACTCAGTGAGAAGTAGTTTCTCAGTGAACAAAGCTGAAGTAACTCAGTGAGAAGTAACACTTTCCTGCTTGCCTGCTTGCTTGCTTGCTGGGTGTGTCCGTCGCTACAGCCACCCCGTAAACTGGACACCTGAACACTACATAATGACCACATTTCTGTATTTATGTTGTATATCTAGTTAATTCGATAATTATAATTAACTACTGCAATCGGCTCATCAAAAATGACATGATTGGATATTTCCCTCAAATGAAACCTCCAGACGTGGATGCCCAACAAATATATCCATCCCAACAGTACCCGCCATTAAATAAATCCTCCAGACGTGGATGCCCAACAAATATATCCATCCCAACAGTACCCGCCATTAAATAAATCCTCCAGACGTGGATGCCCAACAAATATATCCATCCCAACAGTACCCGCCATTAAATAAATCCTCCAGACGTGGATGCCCAACAAATATATCCATCCCAACAGTACCCGCCATTAAATAAATCCTCCAGACGTGGATGCCCAACAAATATATCCATCCCAACAGTACCCGCCATTAAATAAATCCTCCAGACGTGGAAACCCAACAAATATATCCATCCCAACAGTGCCCGTCATTAAATAAATCCTCCAGACGTGGATGCCCAACAAATATATCCATCCCAACAGTACCCGCCATTAAATAAATCCTCCAGACGTGGATGACCAACAAGTATATCCATCCCAACAGTACCCGCCATTAAATAAATCCTCCAGACGTGAATGCCCAACAAATATATCCATCCCAACAGTACCCGCCATTAAATAAATCCTCCAGACGTGGATGCCAAACAAATATATCCATCCCAAGAGTACCCGCCATGAAATAAATCCTCCAGACGTGGATGACCAACAAATATATCCATCCCAACAGTACCCGCCATTAAATAAATCCTCAAGACGTGGATGACCAACAAATATATCCATCCCAACAGTACCCGCCATCAAATAAATCCTCCAGACGTGGATGCCCAACAAATATATCCATCCCAACAGTACCCGCCATTAAATAAATCCTCCAGACGTGGATGCCCAACAAATATATCCATCCCAACAGTACCCGCCATTAAATAAATCCTCCAGACGTGGATGCCCAACAAATATATCCATCCCAACAGTACCCGCCATTAAATAAATCCTCCAGACGTGGATGCCCAACAAATATATCCATCCCAACAGTACCCGCCATTAAATAAATCCTCCAGACGTGGATGCCCAACAAATATATCCATCCCAACAGTACCCGCCATTAAATAAATCCTCAAGACGTGGATGACCAACAAATATATCCATCCCAACAGTACCCGCCATCAAATAAATCCTCCAGACGTGGATGCCCAACAAATATATCCATCCCAACAGTACCCGCCATCAAATAAATCCTCCAGACGTGGATGCCCAACAAATATATCCATCCCAACAGTACCCGCCATTAAATAAATCCTCCAGACATGGATGCCCAACAAATATATCCATCCCAACAGTACCCGCCATTAAATAAATCCTCCAGACGTGGATGCCCAACAAATATATCCATCCCAACAGTACCCGCCATTAAATAAATCCTCCAGACGTGGATGCCCAACAAATATATCCATCCCAACAGTACCCGCCATTAAATAAATCCTCCAGACATGGATACCCAACAAATATATCCATCCCAACAGTACCCGCCATTAAATAAATCCTCCAGACGTGGATGCCCAACAAATATATCCATCCCAACAGTACCCGCCATTAAATAAATCCTCCAGACGTGGATACCCAACAAATATATCCATCCCAACAGTACCCGCCATTAAATAAATCCTCCAGACATGGATACCCAACAAATATATCCATCCCAACAGTACCCGCCATTAAATAAATCCTCCAGACGTGGATGCCCAACAAATATATCCATCCCAACAGTACCCGCCATTAAATAAATCCTCCAGACGTGGATGCTTAACAAATATATCCATCCCAACAGTACCCGCCATCAAAATATTCTTGTACTTGTGCACTGGTGAAACTCGTATCACAGATACGGTCATTTAGCGTCCTTGTGAGCGTCACAGACACACGCACGCAGCACACACTGAACTAATATTCAAATAAATTAAGGGTATTATTAGGTAAGAAGGTAAATACACTAAGATGTAATGTTATAGTTATTAGGACATTTTGTTAAGTTACAAGTAATACTAATTGTCTTCCAGCACTGTTATTGAGAAGAAATGCGGCCTTAGCGTGGATACTAGTTTTTTTCGTATCTGGGTTTACAGTAGACTAGATTAAAACCGAAATGTCCCAATAAGATCCCGAACAAAAATTCCCAGTAAGACCCACAACAAAAAGTCCCAATATGACAGAAAAAGTCCTTATGGATCAAAGGTTAGGAGGCTAAGCAGTTGAGGTGTTAACTACCCTTTGAATTTCTCGGCGGTCAGAGTGCGACCTGACCGCCCTAAGGTCTCCTCCCTAAGGTCTAGGGTAGAGCTGCAGTAAATTGCAGTAAATACGACAAACCTGCAGTAAATACGACAAAGCTGCAGTAAATGCGACAAAGCTGCAGTAAATACGACAGAGCTGCAGTCAATACGACAGAGCTGCAGTCAATACGACAGAGCTGCAGTCAATACGACAAAGCTGCAGTCAATACGACAAAGCTGCAGTCAATACGACAAAGCTGCAGTAAATACGACAAAGCTACAGTAAATACGATAGAGCTGCAGTCAATACGACAAAGCTGCAGTCAATACGACAAAGCTGCAGTAAATACGACAAAGCTACAGTAAATACGATAGAGCTGCAGTCAATACGACAAAGCTACAGTAAATACGACAAAGCTGCAGTAAATACGACAAAGCTGCAGTAAATACGACAAAGCTGCAGTCAATACGACAAAGCTGCAGTAAATACGCCAAAGCTGCAGTAAATACGACAAAGCTGCAGTCAATACGACAAAGCTACAGTAAATACGATAGAGCTGCAGTCAATACGACAAAGCTACAGTAAATACGACAAAGCTGCAGTCAATACGACAAAGCTACAGTAAATACGATAGAGCTGCAGTCAATACGATAGAGCTGCAGTCAATACGATAGAGCTGCAGTCAATACGACAAAGCTGCAGTAAATACGACAAAGCTACAGTAAATACGACAAAGCTGCAGTAAATACGACAAAGCTACAGTAAATACGATAGAACTGCAGTCAATACGATAAAGCTGCAGTCAATACGACAAAGCTACAGTAAATACGACAAAGCTACAGTAAATACGATAGAGCTGCAGTCAATACGACAAAGCTACAGTAAATACGACAAAGCTACAGTAAATACGACAAAGCTGCAGTAAATACGACAAAGCTGCAGTAAATACGACAAAGCTGCAGTAAATTCGACAAAGCTGCAGTAAATACGACAAAGCTGCAGTCAATACGACAAAGCTACAGTAAATACGACAAAGCTACAGTAAATACGACAAAGCTGCAGTAAATACGACAAAGCTGCAGTCAATACGACAAAGCTACAGTAAATACGACAAAGCTGCAGTAAATACGACAAAGCTGCAGTAAATACGACAAAGCTGCAGTAAATACGACAAAGCTGCAGTAAATACGACAAAGCTGCAGTAAATACGACAAAGCTGCAGTCAATACGACAAAGCTGCAGTAAATACGACAAAGCTGCAGTAAATACGACAAAGCTGCAGTAAATACGACAAAGCTGCAGTAAATACGACAAAGCTGCAGTAAATACGACAAAGCTGCAGTAAATACGACAAAGCTGCAGTAAATACGACAAAGCTGCAGTAAATACGACAAAGCTGCAGTAAATACGACAAAGCTGCAGTAAATACGACAAAGCTGCAGTAAATACGACAAAGCTGCAGTAAATACGACAAAGCTGCAGTAAATACGATAGAACTGCAGTCAATACGACAAAGCTGCAGTAAATACGATAGAACTGCAGTCAATACGACAAAGCTGCAGTAAATACGATAGAACTGCAGTCAATACGACAAAGCTGCAGTAAATACGATAGAACTGCAGTAAATACGATAGAACTGCAGTCAATACGATAGAACTGCAGTAAATACGATAGAACTGCAGTCAATACGATAGAACTGCAGTAAATACGACAAAGCTGCAGTAAATACGATAGAACTGCAGTCAATACGACAAAGCTGCAGTCAATGCGACAAAGCTGCAGTAAATACGACAAAGCTGCAGTAAATACGATAGAGCTGAACAAAAGCGGTCATATAGCCTCCCACTGATGGCTTCTCTAAATATTCAGACCAGAGATAAAGCGTTCGGCTGCTCATACTTAATGCATCTGAACCATCAGAGGCAGTGATTGCTTTTGTACGGTACTTCGTTCGAGATTGATGCTCGTTCTTTGATTTTCCAGGAATCATTATCAGTATTTCGATGTGACCTCTCTTGTAAGTTGATTGGTGTAGAGATTGTCACTGTCACGCTGACTACATGTGAGAGTGCCCCTGGATTTATTCATGAAAATCAATGATGAATCATACATGCGTACTAAAAGAACGGTTGATAGTGATACAACAAGGGTCGTTGTCGAACGCATTGAGACCGTAAAAGATTGCCCTGAAAGATTGTTCCTCACAAGCCGAATAGTTCTGGGAAAGATTGTTAATTACAATCCGATTGGCAGTGAAAAAGATCGTTCCTCACAAGCTGATTGGCACCGGAAACGATTGTTCCTCACAAACCGATTGGCACCGGAAACGATTGTTCCTCACAAACCGATTGGCACCGGAAACGATTGTTCCTCACAAACCGATTGGCACCGGAAACGATTGTTCCTCACAAACCGATTGGCACCGGAAACGATTGTTCCTCACAAACTGATTGGCACCGGAAACGATTGTTCCTCACAAACTGATTGGCACCGGAAACGATTGTTCCTCACAAACTGATTGGCACCGGAAACGATTGTTCCTCACAAACCGATTGGCACCGGAAACGATTGTTCCTCACAAACCGATTGGCACTGAAGAAGTCAAAGTTTTCCTTTTTCTTTTTGCATTTCTTGATGCAATATTTTTACTCCTTAGTGCGTTATTTTTATTCTTTCATCCCTGTTCCCGACCTCATTCCTAGGAGGTTCAGTTCCCTCTATCGTAGCTGGTCTCGTTTGATCTCCTAGCACGTTGACTGCGCCAGGTGAAACTGAAGTTAAATGTTCAACACAAATTTAAAGTCAACTGTAGTTAGTGTTGAAAATAGCAAACATTAAATGGATCATGTTTTTATTTAGTTTCGAATAAATATTTATGAAAATATGTAGTTTACGATTACTGGTTTCATCAGAAGCATAATAAAAGCTCCTCAGTGATCGAATATGGCTCACGTCGCAGTCAAAGAAGTGTTAAGGACAGATTGGAATAAAAGTTAATTTACATTTTTATAAATACAAAAATGGCGTTCCCAATAAAGGAAGAAGGAAGGAGGCACCATTTAGTATGGGGAACGCGGAATCTATGCACGAGGTGCGTCCTTTCACCCATCGCATGCAAACAAGTTACGAAAAAATTTTGACACAAATAAAACTTGAAGAATGTGATAGGTAGAATATATTTAACTTCATCTAATAGAAGCCCTACTTAACTTTAGCTTCGGACTTCACATCTTCCCCTGGGAAACAGATTGGGTAGCGACATTGAGTGAACGTTCACTTGCCGAAAAACAGCGTTCTTGTGAGAGATGAATTAGTATAAGCCTCCCTAATAAAGGTGTTCAAAACAGAGGAAGGAGGGAAACACCATTCAGTGTGGTGTTTTGGGAACAGGGAATCCTTGCACACAGGTTTAATCACCCTTGTGAATCTTGGGCGATGTGTTATGCGTCAATCGCCGATTAAGTTGGAATGAATGTTGGAAGGAATGAATGGAAGGAATGAATGTTGGAAGGAATGAATGTTGAAAGGAATGAAAGTTGGAAGGAATGAATGTTGGAAGGAATGAATGTTTAATTTACGTTCACAATTGAATATTAGGAGGCGTGAAAGGTGTCAGCAATATTAGATAAAATATTCCTACTATCTATTAATTCATATGCCACCATTAATTCTGTCTAAAGCAATAATATTTTAAGCCAGAAAATATTTCTTATCGTCAAGGTTTTTTTCAGTCATGCTGTGATTTTTCTTTCATCTAAAAATCTTTTTCTTTTCAGAACTATTAGGTCGAACGCGGGATTTGTTTGCTAAGTTGCACACCGCCATTGATAACTGTGGGAGAAGAATTTTCCACCACCCTAGACTTAAGTCAGTCTGGGTTATTTTACACGATGGTCTGGGTATTCCAGAATTGTTATAATAAGCGTCTAACTTGTTTGTCAACTTACATACTTATATTCATGACAGAGAGTAAGATTTTCCAACACCATGGATTATTTTCAGTAAGTCTGTTATTTTTTCAAAGATGATCTAAGTATTTCAGAGTTGTTATATTTATTACGCAACCCATTTGCTAATTTACACTCCGCCGTTACTGACTGTGGGACTTAAAATTTTTCAATACTTTTTTTTTCAGCAAGTCTGGGTTTTTTAAGCGGTGATTTAGGTTTTTCTGACTTCGATGAATAATGACGCACCATTCACAACCACAAGCAGGCTCCACTCAGCCAAAGCGGCAGAAACATTTACGCTGCAATTGCAGCTCTTGTAAAACCGTCGAGTCTTTATACCTGCAGCTGAGATATTGCCTTAGTTAACCAGCCTTTGAGAGCAAAGGGGTGTTTGAGTGTGTGTATGTGTCACACAGCCTCAAACAACTGCCTCACACAACCTCACACAGCCTCACACAACTGCCTCACACAGCCTCACACAACTGCCTCACACAACCTCACACAGCCTCCCACAGCCTCACACAACTGCTTCACACAGCCTCACACAACTGCTTCACACAGCCTCACACAACTGCCTCACACAGCCTCACACAACTGCCTCACACAACCTCACACAGCCTCCCAAAGCCTCACACAACTGCTTCACACAGCCTCACACAACTGCCTCACACAGCCTCACACAACTGCCTCACACAACCTCACACAACTGCCTCACACAGCCTCACACAACTGCCTCACACAACCTCACACAGCCTCACACAACTGCCTCACACAACCTCCCACAGCCTCACACAACTGCTTCACACAGCCTCACACAACTGCCTCACACAACCTCACACAACTGCCTCACACGCCTCACACAACTGCCTCACACAACCTCACACAGCCTCACACAACTGCCTCACACAGCCTCACACAACCTCACACAGCCTCACACAACTGCCTCACACAACCTCCCACAGCCTCACACAACTGCTTCACACAGCCTCACACAACTGCCTCACACAACCTCACACAACTGCCTCACACGCCTCACACAACTGCCTCACACAACCTCACACAGCCTCACACAACTGCCTCACACAACCTCCCACAGCCTCACACAACTGCTTCACACAGCCTCACACAACTGCCTCACACAACCTCACACAATTGCCTCACACGCCTCACACAACTGCCTCACACAAATGCCTCACACAACTGCCTCACACAACTGCCTCACACAACCTCACACAACCTCACACAGCCTCTCACAACCTCACAACAAATCAACACAGCGGCCAGAAATGGAGCAGCGGTCGTCAGCGCAAACACTCGCCGTGACGGCGCAGTTCGGCGCCGCAAACTCAGGGCAGCGCGAGCGTGACTTTGTGCTCGGTAGAGGAAACAAGGTAGGTTCAAATAAGTCTTTTTTTCGTTGACGGTGTGGCAACGGTGACGTCACGGCAACGAACCAATAGCAGCACTCATATTGCATCCGGTAGCACTGTTACCCCCAAATCTGGCTCCACTATTGGCCTAACGACACGGCGTTTTGGTGACGTCATAAAGTTTGTTTGAAATAAAGCCATTCTATTGGCTAGCCGAACAAGAAGTGTATTTTCCCCCATAGAAATGACCCTACCTTGTTTCCTCTACCGTGAAAATGCGTTGCTGCAGTGTTTTGTGCAGCACGGGTGTTGCAGCCACTGCAGCACGGGTGTTGCAGCCCTGCAGCACGTGTGTTGAAGCCCTGCAGCACGCGTGTTGCAGCACTGCAGCACGCGTGTTGCAGCACTGCAGCACGCGTGTTGCAGCACTGCAGCACGCGTGTTTCAGCCCTGCAGAACGGGTGCAACACACAAAAAAGTGATCAACACATTGCACATCGCTCGCACATTCACGAGTGACATTAAAAATTACGTCCTTGTAAATGACGAAAAATTATGTTGTTCACCATAATGAGTGCATTAAATGATTTATGGATTCATGGATTGACCAATTCATTCATTGATTCATTGATGCATTGATGGATTCATTCATTGATGCATTGATTCATTATTTCCTTGATTCATTCATTGATTCATTCACTGACTCATGGATTCATTGATTGATCGGTTTATTGCTT
Source organism: Morinoia aosen (assembly GCA_030386875.1). NCBI lineage: Eukaryota > Metazoa > Arthropoda > Malacostraca > Amphipoda > Talitridae > Morinoia > Morinoia aosen. The sequence continues at coordinate 8,496,224 of CM059573.1, forward strand.
ATAGGTTAGTTTCACCCTCCCTTACCTCAACAAAGATGTTCAAAGAGAGGAAGGATGAAGGCACCGTTTAATACGGAGTAAAGGGAACGCGGAATCAACGCACCGTGTAGTGTGTTCCAGCACAGGATCCCGTGCGCGTAGAAATTCAGTCGAGAAGGAAAGCTGGGAAAGAATGTAGGAGTTGAAGAAAAAATTCAGAGGAGCTGAAAAAAAGGACATCAGTCGACCGAAAAAGATGGTTCTCAACTGAACGAGTAACGTACTTTATTTCAACGAAAAAACGCCAATCTAACCCTCAGCCTTAAAAAGTTCAGTGCAAAAAGTTATGACCATAAAGAGTGTTGACCATAAAGAGTGTTGACCATAAAGAGTGTTGACCATAAAGAGTGTTGACCATAAAGAGTGTTGACCATAAAGAGTGTTGACCATAAAGAGTGTTGACCATAAAGAGTGTTGACCATAAAGAGTGTTGACCATAAAGAGTGTTGACCATAAAGAGTGTTGACCATAAAGAGTGTTGACCATAAAGAGTGTTGACCATAAAGAGTGTTGACCATAAAGAGTGTTGACCATAAAGAGTGTTGACCATAAAGAGTGTTGACCATAAAGAGTGTTGACCATAAAGAGTGTTGACCATAAAGAGTGTTGACCATAAAGAGTGTTGACCATAAAGAGTGTTGACCATAAAGAGTGTTGACCATAAAGAGTGTTGACCATAAAGAGTGTTGACCATAAAGAGTGTTGACCATAAAGAGGGTTGACCATAAAGAGTGTTGACCATAAAGAGTGTTGACCATAAAGAGTGTTGACCATAAAGAGTGTTGACCATAAAGAGTGTTGACCATAAAGAGTGTTGACCATAAAGAGTGTTGACCATAAAGAGTGTTGACCATAAAGAGTGTTGACCATAAAGAGTGTTGACCATAAAGAGTGTTGACCATAAAGAGTGTTGACCATAAAGAGTGTTGACCATAAAGAGTGTTGACCATAAAGAGTGTTGACCATAAAGAGTGTTGACCATAAAGAGTGTTGACCATAAAGAGGGTTGACCATAAAGAGTGTTGACCATAAAGAGTGTTGACCATAAAGAGTGTTGACCATAAAGAGTGTTGACCATAAAGAGTGTTGACCATAAAGAGTGTTGACCAAAAAAAGATATGCTCATACAAAAAGATATGCTCATAAATCAATCAGTGAGTGATGACCGAACAGAGAAATGAATAATAAAAGTACCATAAAAAAGGCGCCCATAAATTGTGACGTCCATAAAACCATATTTTCACATCACCACTAACTCAAACATTAATGTTCATTCGATTATCCATGTTGGTTCATTTTTCGCCTACGCAATGCAACAAATCAAAGCTTCTTTTAGCCTCCCCCCAAAAAGTGAAGAAAATAAAATAAGTCTACGGAGCCCCGCACAAAACATTCCGGAGCGGTGCGGGAGGCTTCAAAACTGCCGCCCGAGCTGAATTTCAATCAGAAATTTCGCAGAAGTTTGGGCAGCGTTGCAAAGAGGAATATTATGAGGATTACTCGGTAGGTGGGAGCTAATATTATTTAAATATTACAATTTTACTCATATGTAGCAGTAATAACATTCTACAATGTAGAATGTATTTGATAGTCATATTGGTTTGACACATACGTAGCAGTAATTACATTCTAAAACGGTGTAGAATGTATTTTATAGCCGTATTTGACTCACATGTAGCACTCCAATATATAGTTTATAGTGGATATCACTTGCATGCTTCCACCATGATACTCAGGGTCTTTGTGATAAATTCGTACAAATTTGAGGATGTTCATAATTCTTATCTCATTGAATGTTGGCAACACTGAAGTGCATCAGTAATGCTTAGCTATCGATGAAATCGGAAATTAACACTTTGACAGCGACCACTAATTATTAAATATAACACCAAACTCAAATTTAAAGTCAATTGTGGTAAACTATTTTTAAAATACCAAACATGAACTGGATCGTGCCTTCATTCAGCTTTTGTTAAGTAATTATAAAAATTGAATCGGCGACTGCTGGTCAGTCAGCAGCATTATGAAAATTACCTCTGTGTACCGTCGGTAGTGCACATCCTAGTCAAAGTATTAACATTGAAAGTCCGTCGAATGAACATTACGTGATGGAGCATTCGAAACGTCCAGCTACCTGTGATGGCTGAAGCCCAGCCGTTAGTGCAAAATGCCTTCACTTTAGCAGACAGTTCATACAGTTAGTAAGCGTTTTGACGAAACTGGTTAGTTTTCACAACCACTCACGCGCCAAAAAACGATAAAATTCACTACCCTCGCTCTCTAGCCGGCCTCAGAAGATATGTCAAGGCCAATTTGTGTCTGTCTCGATGAATAGCTGAGAAGAGGCTCATCAGCATCACGACATTTCCCAGAGCAATCAAAGACCTTGGCCTAACCTCAAATGCACAAGGAAAGAGGCATCTCTTCACTAACGAGATGAAAGAAATTCATCAAGAGAGGGGCAGGAAAGTTTTGAATTGGTTGAAAACTAACGAATCGACCGTGGAGAACTTTCCTGTTAAGAAGATTTATTCAGTTCATGGGGCTTGTAAGAGACGTAACGATTGTTGGATTGCCTTTTCGAATGCTGGCGTTCAACCTGCGATGACCACGAAGAAATCACTTGGTATCATGACTTTCTGCGTGGTTTCGAGTGAGTGTGGTTTAATGGTACCGGTGGTTGGGGTGGTGGCACCGGTGGTGGGGGTGATGATACCGGTGGCGGAGGTGGTGGTACCGGTGGTGGAAGTGGTGTTACCGGTGGTGGAGGTGGTGGTACCGGTGGTGGGGGTGGTGGTACCGGTATTGGGGGTGGTGGTACCGGTGGTGGAGGTGGTGGAGGTGGTGGTGGTGGTGGTGGAGGTGGTGAAGGTGGTGGTGGTGGTGGTGGTGGTGGTGGAGGGGGGGGAGTGAGGGTGGTGGTGGTACCGGTGATGGTATCAGAGTCATTATCCTCACTCTACCCACCACTCCTTCGTCGACTAGAAAAAAGTGAACGTCAAATCTTGCTGCAACCTCTGGCGAACAGAAACCAATCCACAGATGAAGGCCAAGGCTTCAAATGAAAATTTAATGCACCAACAGGACTCGGTTCCCACATACACAGAGCGCAAACCCGTCCACCGTCTCGAGAGGTCCGAAGTGCGATTCTGAGAAGAAGACGTCAGGCCCCTTCCAGCTCGCCTGATCTCAACCCTTTGGATTAGAATTCAAAGGGTTCAGGCAATCATTATTAGTGGCTATAATTCTGTTCTGGTAAAAAGTATTTGTGTCCTAATTATAAATAATAACAATTATTAGTGTCATAATTATAATAATTATTAGGGTAATAATTAATTATAATAATTATTAGGGTAATAATTAATAATAATATTTATTAGTGTCATAATTAGCAATAATAATTATTAGTGTCAGAATTAGCAATAATAATTAGTAGTATCATAATTAGCAATAATAATTATTAGTGTCATAATTAGCAATAATAATTATTAGTATCATAATTAGTAATAATAATTATTAGTGTCATAATTAGCAATAATAATTATTAGATTAGATTAGATTATAAGTTAGTTTAAGCCTCCCTAACCGCTGCAAAATAGAGCGTATCGAAGAGAGGAAGGAGGAAGGCACCATTTAGTATGGAGATAAGAAAATGAGGAACCTATGCAGAAAGGGCATAGAAACAGTAAGATGGGAAAGAAGTTCATGAAATAAGATAAAAGTTGAAGAAGAAAGTAGTAGGTGTTGAAGAACAGGACAGCAGTGAACCGAAAAAAGGTGGTCCTTAACATAACAAAAACATTTTATTTCAACAAAAAGAAGGCCTTCCTAACTCTCAGCTCGGGCCCTCACATTTTTCCCCTGGGAGCGCTAATTCCCATAGATACAATAATAATTATTAGTGTCATAATTAATAATAATTATTAGTGTCATAAGTATTAATAAAAATTATTAGTGTCCTAATTGGTAATAATAATTATTAGTGTCACAATTAGTAATAATAATTATTAATGTCATCATTAGTAATAATAATTATTAATTCTATTTATTAGTGACATAATTAGCAATAATAATTATTACTGTCATAATTACCAATAATAATTATTACTAGTGGTCATGAGCTAATAATTATTAGCTCGAGTCACGAGCATCACAATCCACAAGTAGGACACCAAAACGGCAGTCAGCAACGCCTGAAGTTGTCGGTGCCGTGGCCAGAATGCGAGAGCATTTAGTAGACGTCACATCGGTCGCAAAGAATTAAATTTTAGGTTTTACTGGACTGCTGAGTGAGCGGCCAGAATTTCAGATTATTACGTTACTTTCTCCTTGAGTTATTTGGATTTGAGGACAGAAATTATGCGGTCATATGGAAGATAGATTTCGTTCTAATGGTCTGCTTAACAAACAGTTTAAAATTCTAAACTATTAGGTTTCTGTCTTCTCGATTTATTTGGATATAAGCACAGGAATTACACGGGTTGATCTGAAAAACCCTGCACATCGAAGCCGTAGCGGCACAATTACAAGTGCAGCCTAATTGTACCATTACATTACAACCACACAATTACCATTGGTATTACAACTGAACTATGACAACTAGTTCTGTCTCATCATGTGCTGTGCACAACTCTCGTACAAACAACTAACTGCGTACATATAACTGTACTGGGTACATATAACAGTACTGCGTACATATAACTGTACTGGGTACATATAACTGTACTGGGTACATATAACAGTACTGGGTACATATAACAGTACTGCGTACATATAACAGTACTGGGTACATATAACAGTACTGGGTACATATAACAGTACTGGGTACATATAACTGTACTGGGTACATATAACAGTACTGGGTACATATAACTGTACTGGGTACATATAACAGTACTGGGTACATATAACAGTACTGCGTACATATAACAGTACTGGGTACATATAACAGTACTGGGTACATATAACAGTACTGGGTACATATAACAGTACTGGGTACATATAACTGTACTGGGTACATATAACAGTACTGGGTACATATAACTGTACTGGGTACATATAACAGTACTGCGTACATATAACTGTACTGGGTACATATAACTGTACTGGGTACATATAACAGTACTGGGTACATATAACTGTACTGGGTACATATAACAGTACTGCGTACATATAACAGTACTGGGTACATATAACTGTACTGGGTACATATAACTGTACTGGGTACATATAACAGTACTGGGTACATATAACAGTACTGGGTACATATAACAGTACTGGGTACATATAACAGTACTGGGTACATATAACAGTACTGGGTACATATAACAGTACTGGGTACATATAACAGTACTGGGTACATATAACAGTACTGGGTACATATAACAGTACTGGGTACATATAACTGTACTGGGTACATATAACAGTACTGGGTACATATAACTGTACTGGGTACATATAACTGTACTGGGTACATATAACAGTACTGGGTACATATAACTGTACTGGGTACATATAACAGTACTGGGTACATCTAACAGTACTGGGTACATATAACTGTACTGGGTACATATAACAGTACTGGGTACATATAACAGTACTGGGTACATATAACAGTACTGGGTACATATAACTGTACTGGGTACATATAACTGTACTGGGTACATATAACTGTACTGGGTACATATAACAGTACTGGGTACATATAACTGTACTGGGTACATATAACTGTACTGGGTACATCTAACAGTACTGGGTACATATAACAGTACTGGGTACATATAACTGTACTGGGTACAGTTAACTGTACTGGGTACATATAACTGTACTGGGTACATATAACTGTACTGGGTACATCTAACAGTACTGGGTACATATAACTGTACTGGGTACATATAACTGTACTGGGTACATATAACAGTACTGCGTACATATAACTGTACTGGGTACATATAACAGTACTGGGTACATATAACTGTACTGGGTACATATAACAGTACTGGGTACATATAACTGTACTGGGTACATATAACTGTACTGGGTACATATAACAGTACTGGGTACATATAACAGTACTGGGTACATATAACTGTACTGGGTACATATAACAGTACTGGGTACATATAACAGTACTGGGTACATATAACTGTACTGGGTACATATAACAGTACTGGGTACATATAACAGTACTGGGTACATATAACAGTACTGGGTACATATAACTGTACTGGGTACATATAACAGTACTGCGTACATATAACAGTACTGGGTACATATAACAGTACTGGGTACATATAACTGTACTGGGTACATATAACAGTACTGGGTACATATAACAGTACTGGGTACATATAACTGTACTGGGTACATATAACAGTACTGGGTACATATAACTGTACTGGGTACATATAACTGTACTGGGTACATATAACAGTACTGGGTACATATAACTGTACTGGGTACATATAACAGTACTGGGTACATATAACAGTACTGGGTACATATAACTGTACTGGGTACATATAACAGTACTGCGTACATATAACAGTACTGCGTACATATAACAGTACTGGGTACATATAACTGTACTGGGTACATATAACAGTACTGCGTACATATAACAGTACTGGGTACATATAACTGTACTGGGTACATATAACTGTACTGGGTACATATAACAGTACTGGGTACATATAACAGTACTGGGTACATATAACAGTACTGGGTACATATAACTGTACTGGGTACATATAACAGTACTGGGTACATATAACAGTACTGCGTACATATAACAGTACTGGGTACATATAACAGTACTGCGTACATATAACAGTACTGGGTACATATAACTGTACTGGGTACATATAACAGTACTGGGTACATATAACTGTACTGGGTACATATAACTGTACTGGGTACATATAACTGTACTGGGTACATCTAACAGTACTGGGTACATATAACAGTACTGGGTACATATAACTGTACTGGGTACATATAACTGTACTGGGTACATATAACTGTACTGGGTACATCTAACTGTACTGGGTACATATAACTGTACTGGGTACATATAACTGTACTGGGTACATATAACTGTACTGGGTACATATAACTGTACTGGGTACATATAACTGTACTGGGTACATATAACTGTACTGGGTACATATAACAGTACTGGGTACATATAACTGTACTGGGTACATATAACTGTACTGGGTACATATAACTGTACTGGGTACATATAACAGTACTGGGTACATATAACAGTACTGGGTACATATAACTGTACTGGGTACATATAACTGTACTGGGTACATATAACTGTACTGGGTACATATAACTGTACTGGGTACATATAACTGTACTGGGTACATATAACTGTACTGGGTACATATAACAGTACTGGGTACATATAACTGTACTGGGTACATATAACTGTACTGGGTACATCTAACAGTACTGGGTACATATAACAGTACTGGGTACATATAACTGTACTGGGTACATATAACTGTACTGGGTACATATAACTGTACTGGGTACATATAACTGTACTGGGTACATCTAACAGTACTGGGTACATATAACTGTACTGGGTACATATAACTGTACTGGGTACATATAACAGTACTGCGTACATATAACTGTACTGGGTACATATAACAGTACTGGGTACATATAACTGTACTGGGTACATATAACAGTACTGGGTACATATAACAGTACTGGGTACATATAACTGTACTGGGTACATATAACTGTACTGGGTACATATAACAGTACTGGGTACATATAACAGTACTGCGTACATATAACTGTACTGGGTACATATAACTGTACTGGGTACATATAACTGTACTGGGTACATATAACTGTACTGGGTACATATAACTGTACTGGGTACATATAACTGTACTGGGTACATATAACAGTACTGGGTACATATAACAGTACTGGGTACATATAACAGTACTGGGTACATATAACAGTACTGGGTACATATAACAGTACTGGGTACATATAACAGTACTGGGTACATATAACAGTACTGGGTACATATAACAGTACTGGGTACATATAACAGTACTGCGTACATATAACAGTACTGCGTACATATAACAGTACTGGGTACATATAACAGTACTGGGTACATATAACAGTACTGGGTACATATAACTGTACTGGGTACATATAACAGTACTGGGTACATATAACAGTACTGGGTACATATAACAGTACTGGGTACATATAACTGTACTGGGTACATATAACAGTACTGGGTACATATAACAGTACTGGGTACATATAACTGTACTGGGTACATATAACAGTACTGGGTACATATAACAGTACTGGGTACATATAACAGTACTGGGTACATATAACAGTACTGGGTACATATAACTGTACTGGGTACATATAACTGTACTGGGTACATATAACAGTACTGGGTACATATAACAGTACTGGGTACATATAACTGTACTGGGTACATATAACAGTACTGGGTACATATAACAGTACTGCGTACATATAACTGTACTGGGTACATATAACTGTACTGGGTACATATAACTGTACTGGGTACATATAACAGTACTGGGTACATATAACAGTACTGGGTACATCTAACAGTACTGGGTACATATAACAGTACTGGGTACATATAACAGTACTGCGTACATATAACTGTACTGGGTACATATAACTGTACTGGGTACATATAACTGTACTGGGTACATATAACTGTACTGGGTACATATAACAGTACTGCGTACATATAACAGTACTGGGTACATATAACAGTACTGGGTACATATAACTGTACTGGGTACATATAACAGTACTGGGTACATATAACAGTACTGGGTACATATAACTGTACTGGGTACATATAACAGTACTGGGTACATATAACTGTACTGGGTACATATAACAGTACTGGGTACATATAACAGTACTGGGTACATATAACAGTACTGGGTACATATAACAGTACTGGGTACATATAACAGTACTGGGTACATATAACAGTACTGGGTACATATAACTGTACTGGGTACATATAACTGTACTGGGTACATATAACAGTACTGGGTACATATAACAGTACTGCGTACATATAACTGTACTGGGTACATATAACAGTACTGGGTACATATAACAGTACTGCGTACATATAACTGTACTGGGTACATATAACTGTACTGGGTACATATAACTGTACTGGGTACATATAACAGTACTGGGTACATATAACTGTACTGGGTACATATAACAGTACTGGGTACATATAACAGTACTGGGTACATATAACTGTACTGGGTACATATAACAGTACTGGGTACATATAACAGTACTGGGTACATATAACAGTACTGGGTACATATAACTGTACTGGGTACATATAACTGTACTGGGTACATATAACAGTACTGGGTACATATAACTGTACTGGGTACATATAACTGTACTGGGTACATATAACAGTACTGGGTACATATAACTGTACTGGGTACATATAACTGTACTGGGTACATATAACTGTACTGGGTACATATAACAGTACTGGGTACATATAACTGTACTGGGTACATATAACAGTACTGGGTACATATAACTGTACTGCGTACATATAACAGTACTGGGTACATATAACAGTACTGGGTACATATAACAGTACTGGGTACATATAACTGTACTGGGTACATATAACAGTACTGGGTACATATAACAGTACTGGGTACATATAACTGTACTGGGTACATATAACAGTACTGGGTACATATAACAGTACTGGGTACATATAACTGTACTGGGTACATATAACTGTACTGGGTACATATAACTGTACTGGGTACATATAACAGTACTGGGTACATATAACTGTACTGGGTACATATAACAGTACTGGGTACATATAACAGTACTGGGTACATATAACAGTACTGGGTACATATAACAGTACTGGGTACATATAACTGTACTGGGTACATATAACTGTACTGGGTACATATAACAGTACTGGGTACATATAACTGTACTGGGTACATATAACAGTACTGGGTACATATAACAGTACTGGGTACATATAACAGTACTGGGTACATATAACAGTACTGGGTACATATAACAGTACTGGGTACATATAACAGTACTGGGTACATATAACTGTACTGGGTACATATAACTGTACTGGGTACATATAACAGTACTGGGTACATATAACAGTACTGCGTACATATAACTGTACTGGGTACATATAACAGTACTGGGTACATATAACTGTACTGGGTACATATAACTGTACTGGGTACATATAACAGTACTGGGTACATATAACAGTACTGGGTACATATAACTGTACTGGGTACATATAACTGTACTGGGTACATATAACAGTACTGGGTACATATAACTGTACTGGGTACATATAACAGTACTGGGTACATATAACAGTACTGGGTACATATAACTGTACTGGGTACATATAACTGTACTGGGTACATATAACTGTACTGGGTACATATAACTGTACTGGGTACATATAACTGTACTGGGTACATATAACAGTACTGGGTACATATAACAGTACTGGGTACATATAACTGTACTGGGTACATATAACTGTACTGGGTACATATAACAGTACTGGGTACATATAACAGTACTGGGTACATATAACTGTACTGGGTACATATAACTGTACTGGGTACATATAACAGTACTGGGTACATATAACAGTACTGGGTACATATAACTGTACTGGGTACATATAACTGTACTGGGTACATATAACTGTACTGGGTACATATAACTGTACTGGGTACATATAACAGTACTGGGTACATATAACTGTACTGGGTACATATAACTGTACTGGGTACATATAACAGTACTGGGTACATATAACTGTACTGGGTACATATAACTGTACTGGGTACATATAACTGTACTGGGTACATATAACTGTACTGGGTACATATAACAGTACTGGGTACATATAACTGTACTGGGTACATATAACAGTACTGGGTACATATAACTGTACTGCGTACATATAACAGTACTGGGTACATATAACAGTACTGGGTACATATAACAGTACTGGGTACATATAACTGTACTGGGTACATATAACAGTACTGGGTACATATAACAGTACTGGGTACATATAACTGTACTGCGTACATATAACAGTACTGGGTACATATAACAGTACTGGGTACATATAACTGTACTGGGTACATATAACAGTACTGGGTACATATAACTGTACTGGGTACATATAACTGTACTGGGTACATATAACAGTACTGGGTACATATAACTGTACTGGGTACATATAACTGTACTGGGTACATATAACTGTACTGGGTACATATAACTGTACTGGGTACATATAACAGTACTGGGTACATATAACTGTACTGGGTACATATAACTGTACTGGGTACATATAACAGTACTGGGTACATATAACAGTACTGGGTACATATAACTGTACTGGGTACATATAACTGTACTGGGTACATATAACAGTACTGGGTACATATAACTGTACTGGGTACATATAACTGTACTGGGTACATATAACTGTACTGGGTACATATAACAGTACTGGGTACATATAACTGTACTGGGTACATATAACTGTACTGGGTACATATAACAGTACTGGGTACATATAACTGTACTGGGTACATATAACTGTACTGGGTACATATAACAGTACTGGGTACATATAACTGTACTGGGTACATATAACTGTACTGGGTACATATAACAGTACTGGGTACATATAACTGTACTGGGTACATATAACTGTACTGGGTACATATAACAGTACTGGGTACATATAACAGTACTGGGTACATATAACTGTACTGGGTACATATAACAGTACTGGGTACATATAACTGTACTGGGTACATATAACTGTACTGGGTACACATAACTGCACTGGGTACATATAACTGTACTGGGTACATATAACAGTACTGGGTACATCTAACAGTACTGGGTACATATAACAGTACTGGGTACATATAACAGTACTGCGTACATATAACTGTACTGGGTACATATAACTGTACTGGGTACATATAACAGTACTGGGTACATATAACAGTACTGGGTACATATAACTGTACTGGGTACATATAACAGTACTGGGTACATATAACTGTACTGGGTACATATAACTGTACTGGGTACATATAACTGTACTGGGTACATATAACAGTACTGGGTACATATAACAGTACTGGGTACATATAACTGTACTGGGTACATATAACAGTACTGGGTACATATAACTGTACTGGGTACATATAACAGTACTGGGTACATATAACTGTACTGGGTACATATAACAGTACTGGGTACATATAACTGTACTGGGTACATATAACAGTACTGGGTACATATAACAGTACTGGGTACATATAACTGTACTGGGTACATATAACAGTACTGGGTACATATAACAGTACTGGGTACATATAACAGTACTGGGTACATATAACAGTACTGCGTACATCTAACAGTACTGCATACAAGCAGTACCATCAGTACAGCATACAAGTATCAGTACCATCAGTACAGCATACAAGTATCAGTACCAGCAGTACTACGTACAAGTAGCAGCAGTACAAGCAGTACACAGCACGCAGGAGACAGTACACAACAGATCTCGACTGCTCAGATCCGCTCTCGAGTGTTGCACCACGCTTCTGTGTGGTACCTCGGTGGTACCCAAAACCGGAACCACCACGTCACATGTAGTACAACATGACGCGTGACTTGTAACATTCAACACAACATAACACATCAACTGCAACACCCAGCATAACATGACACGAGACTTTTAACATGTAACACAACATAACGCAGCTCTCGCAACACCCAGCATAACATAACAAATGACTTAACCAGCACAACATGACGCCTAACAAGCAAATAAGTCATGTCACACATGACACGCACATTTTTAAGAGCGCTGTCCCACTTTCAACATCCATTTCTCGACATTCTTGGCACAGCATCTCCTTTCTCTTTCATCTGCGTCGTTGTGCCCCGTCATGTTGGTAACGTACGGTGTTACGTTCCTGCTACGTCACGGTGTTACGTTCCTGCTACGTCACGGTGTTAAGTCACGGTTTTAGGTTACGTGCCATAATGTGACGCTCTGTTACGTCACGCCCTGTTACGTCACTCTCTGTTACGTTACATGCAGTAATGTCACGCCCTGTTACGTTACATGCCGTAACAGAGGCGTGTGACGTACAACAGTGAGCGTTTTTAATGCTACACGCGCAGTGAAAATGTGTTAACTTGTTTTGGACAAATGTTTGATCCATTTGTTTAACAAATATTTTTTAGTTCCTATGATTTTATCAAGTTAATATTAAAAATATGTTAACTTGATCTTCATTGAAGTTTTTGCTCTGGGTGATGGAATCGAGCTTTCTGAACTGAAACTTTATCTAGGTAAAAATTTTAAATCCGTATGGTGTACTGTGGATTACAATATTCGTGCTGAAAATATGTTTCAAGTCATACGAGAATGAAAAACTTTTCTGCTTCACATAATTCACTCAAATTTTTCGTCCAACCGAAATTATTATTATTATATTATTATATAAGAAAGTTTTAGCCTCCCTTAACCACGACAAAGATGTTCCAAGAGAGGAAAGAGGAAGGCACCATTTAGTATGGAGTTGAGGGAACGCGGAATCTATGCACAAGGTGCACAGAAACAGTAAGCTAGGAAAGAAGTTCATGAAACAAGAAAAAAGTTGAAGAAGAAAGTAGTAGGTGCTGAAAAACAGGATAGCAGTGAACCGAAAAAAGATGGTCCGTAACAAAACAAAAACCTATTCTATTTCAACAAAAGGAAGCCTACCTAACCTTTAGCTCAGGCCCTCACATAGTCCCCCTGGGAGCGCTAATTCCCATAGATACAATACCTGTATCCCCCTGAGGGGTTCGTCCAACCGAAAACAAGATGGCCCTTAACAAAACAAAAGCATATTCTATTCCATAAAAAAGAGGGCCTTCCTAGTTATAAGCTTGGGACCTCACATTTTCCCCTTTGAGAGCTGACTCCCATAGATACAATAGTCGTATTTCCCTGATTAAATTATAGTAACATAACAATCACGAACATATGTGAAAATTCTTCAACCAAAACAACAACCATAATTAAAAGAATGTAACTCATAAAATTCGAGCCTTTGAACTGAACTGAATAAACATTAAACTTTTTAATTGAACTGAATAAACTTTAAACTTTTGAACTGAACCGATTGACCCCGCAACTCAAATCCGGGTAGCTCTGTCGACCTACCCAACTCCACCTAACCCTACCCAACCCCACCCAGCCCCGTCTAACCGAAGACGCCTGTGGAGATGAACAGCTTCTGGTTTCATGCTGCAAAAACTGGTTTGGTGGTTGGGGAAAGTATTGTGATGATGGTGGTGGTGGTGGTGAGTGTGGTGATGGTGGACCGACAAGGACGTTTGGCATGGTGGAAGGAACAACGCATAGTTTTCCACCTCCTTGAATTATTATTCATTAATAATGCCTCCCAATTATTTTTAGGAACAGAAAAATAGCAGATAAGAATAGATGTTAGTTTAACCCTTTAACGCCCCAGAGGACACCAGTGTCCTCTTTCAAAATTCCCCTTCGATATATTTTATTTCTTATTCAATTAGTTCCCTAATGTGATCTTTGAAGTTCTCTGCCGAGTGGCAGTTCTTATCCCATCCTGATATCGGTGACTGCCAGATGCCAGCGCCAGTTTAGTGACGGTGGTTGTGGTAACGGTAATATGAGTACAAAAATTCGGACGTTAAAGGGTTAAGCCACCCTAACTGCAACAAAGGCGATCCAAAGAGAGGATGGAGAAAGGCATCATTCAGTTTATTCTTTCGGGAATGCGGAACCTATGCACAAGGTACATGGAAAAAGTAAGTTTAGAAAGAAGTTTATGAACAAGATAAAAGTAGAAAAAAAGTAGAAGGTGCTGAAAAACAGGACAACAGTGAACCGAAAAAAAAGTAGTCAACATAACAAAAAACATTTTATTTAAAAAAAGCCTCCATAACTCTCAGCTCGAGACCTGACGTTTGCCCCCTGGGCCTGCTAATTCCCATATGTACAATAGTCGCACCCCCATCCCCCTGAGGGGAGAAAATTAGGAATTTATGCACTCGTCAGTTCCGGCGTCCAAACAGGTACGATACGCGTACACTGTACGTATGTGCGTCTCATTAGGGGTACAAATTACGGGTACAAATTCAGGGGTATAAATTTAGGGGTACAAATTCAGGGGTATAAATTTAGGGGTACAAATTTAGGGGTACAAATGTAGGGGTACAAACGTAGGGGTACAAACGTAGGGGTACAAATGTAGGGGTACAAATGTAGGGGTACAAATGTAGGGGTACAAATGTAGGGGTACAAATGTAGGGGTACAAATTTAGCAATGCACTTGTCCTAGTTAATTATCTCTATATACAACAAACTTCTGTATGTGTCATATTCGACATGTGAAATGAAAACAACACGCAAAATAAAAACAACATGCGAAATAAAAACAACTATTAGAAACAGACACAATGCACTTCAAAATCTCGTCACTCGAAGGTCGTACTCGAGTTGCTCAGGTCGAAACGCCTTTCGAGTGGCAGCTTGTCTGGAGAACAATGGCTACTTGATGCACGTGCGTGCTCCACGCGATGCACGTGCATGCTCCACGCGATGCACGTGCATGCTCCACGCGATGCACGTGCATGCTCCACGCGATGCACGTGCATGCTCCACGCGATGCACGTGCATGCTCCACGTGATGCACGTGCATGTTCCACGCGATGCACGTGCATGCTCCACGCGATGCACGTGCATGCTCCACGCGATGCACGTGCATGCTCCACGCGATGCACGTGCATGCTCCACGTGATGCACGTGCATGCTCCACGTGATGCACGTGCATGCTTCACGCGATGCACGTGCATGTTCCACGCGATGCACGTGCATGCTCCACGCGATGCACGTGCATGCTCCACGCGATGCACGTGCATGCTCCACGCGATGCACGTGCATGCTCCACGCGATGCACGTGCATGCTCCACGTGATGCACGTGCATGCTTCACGCGATGCACGTGCATGCTCCACGCGATGCACGTGCATGCTCCACGCGATGCACGTGCATGCTCCACGTGATGCACGTGCATGCTTCACGCGATGCACGTGCATGCTCCACGCGATGCACGTGCATGCTTCACGCGATGCACGTGCATGCTCCACGTGATGCACGTGCATGCTCCACGTGATGCACGTGCATTCTCCACGCGATGCACGTGCCGTGATGCACGTGCGCGTAAAAACAAAACGCGGTGCAAAAAAATTTTTGGCTTTTGGTTAGATTTTGCGAATATGAATTTTGTTTTAAATTTTTTTCTTTTTCGTAAATTTTTCTATGCATTAAAGTAATCCAGTTTTATTTGATCAATATCATGCATCTTGTATTTGCTGCATGAAATGCTCAGTTTAATTTGTGTGCTTTTGAGCTTTAGAATACAAAATTAGAAATTTAGAACACAAAATTTTTGCGTTTTTACTCATGTTCTTTGTGTTAGGTTTGTCTATGTCAACAGGACAGGTAGGGTTGCCAGTTCTGACATCCGACATTCCAGTTATGGCAACGCATTCACCAGTTGACATCCCAGTTATGGCAACGCATTCACCAGTTGACATTCCAGTCATGGCAACGCATTCACCAGTTGACATCTCAGTTATGGCAACGCATTCACCAGTTGACATCCCAGTTATGGCAACGCATTCACCAGTTGACATCCCAGTTATGGCAACGCATTCACCAGTTGACATCCCAGTTATGGCAACACATTCACCAGTTGACATTCCAGTCATGGCAACCCATTCACCAGTTGACATCTCAGTTATGGCAACGCATTCACCAGTTGACATCCCAGTTATGGCAACGCATTCACCAGTTGACATCCCAGTTATGGCAACACATTCACCAGTTGACATTCCAGTTATGGCAACACATTCACCAGTTGACATTCCAGTTATGGCAACCCATTCACCAGTTGACATCCCAGTTATGGCAACGCTTTCACCAGTTGACATCCCAGTTATGGCAACCCACACACCAATTGCCATCCCAGTTATGGCAACCCAATAACCAATTGACCTTGCTATCAAATAATCAATTGACATTTAGTTACGGACAGCATCTCACTAATCAGTTGCCATCCCAGTTATGGCACCCTCATAATCAGTTGCCATCCCAGTTAGGGAATCCGTTCAACAGTTGCCACCCATGTTATGGCAACCCACTCACCAACTGACCGCCCGTTCACGCACGCAGAACTTATCTCCCGTTTCGACCCCAGCAAAACAAAGACCAAAATTCCGCTCTCAAGACCCGAAACTTTCCTTTTCAAAATACGCAACCGCTACTCGAGCTTGAAAATTGTAAAAACCTTCACTTTCAGTTTCATGCGATGAGAAAAACTACACGAGATCTTAGGTAACGTTTAGGAAATGGTCTTTTTTTAACAAAGAAAACTGTTACCAGGTTAGTGACAACGCTAAGGAAAAGGTCTCTTTTTCAACGAAGAAAACTGTTAACAGATTAGGGTATCAGTTAGTTCCAGCCCCGCAACCACAGCAAAAGTGTTCCCGAGAGAGGAATATGAAAGCACCATTTACTAAGAACTACAACCATTAGTCGGTTTAACATCCTAGATTCAACTTTTTTTTTTCATCTTGGAACAAAAACGATGAAGAAACGGTAGAAGTTTACTGTTTCTAAGAAAATCTCTGCTTTTCACAAAATAATAAAAGATTCCTTTCGCAAAAATTGTAATCCCTTGATGTAATCTCTTGATATAAGCAATTTGGTTCCCTTGATTTAAAGAATTTGGTTCCCTTGATTTAAAGAATTTTGTTCCCTTGATTTAAGGTCGAAAATCCTATCTCAAGTATATAACTTTGTTCCTCAGTGTGACCTGAAAGTTTCCGATGCGACACAGCGCATGATTCCATCACGTGTCCAGTTGATGCGCGCGCTTCCACCAGAAAATTATTTTCAATCAGTTAAATAGGAAGCTGCCCTCAAACTGTGTTGAGACTCGATCTATGCTCGCTTAAAGGATAGGCTTAGGATATCTTTCTTTGAGGTCTAAGCGGACAAACGACGCACTACGTCACACAAGTCTACGTCTACGTGGACAAACGACGCACTGCGTCACACAAGCCTACGTCTACGCGGACAAACGACGCACTACGTCACACAAGTCTACGTCTACGCGGACAAACGACGCACTACGTCACACAAGTCTACGTCTACGTGGACAAACGACGCACTACGTCACACAAGCCTACGTCTACGTAGACAAACGACGCACTACGTCACACAAGCCTACGTCTACGTAGACAAACGACGCACTACATCACACAAGTCTACGTCTACGTGGACAAACGACGCACTACGTCACACAAGTCTACGTCTACGTGGACAAACGACGCACTACGTCACACAAGTCTACGTCTACGTGGACAAACTACGCACTACGTCACACAAGTCTACGTCTACGTGGACAAACTACGCACTACGTCACACAAGTCTACGTCTACGTGGACAAACGACGCACTACGTCACACAAGTCTACGTCTACGTGGACAAACGACGCACTACGTCACACAAGTCTACGTCTACGTGGACAAACGACGCACTACGTCACACAAGTCTACGTCTACGTGGACAAACTACGCACTACGTCACACAAGTCTACGTCTACGTGGACAAACTACGCACTACGTCACACAAGTCTACGTCTACGTGGACAAACGACGCACTACGTCACACAAGTCTACGTCTACGTGGACAAACGACGCACTACGTCACACAAGTCTACGTCTACGTGGACAAACTACGCACTACGTCACACAAGTCTACGTCTACGTGGACAAACTACGCACTACGTCACACAAGTCTACGTCTACGTGGACAAACGACGCACTACGTCACACAAGTCTACGTCTACGTGGACAAACGACGCACTGCGTCACACAAGTCTACGTCTACGTGGACAAACGACGCTCTACGTCACACAAGTCTACGTCTACGTGGACAAACGACGCACTACGTCACACAAGTCTACGTCTACGTGGACAAACGACGCTCTACGTCACACAAGTCTACGTCTACGTGGACAAACGACGCACTGCGTCACACAAGTCTACGTCTACGTGGACAAACGACGCACTACGTCACACAAGTCTACGTCTACCTGGACAAACGCACGGTTCATAGCACTAATTCAAATCCGCTACGATTTCTCTCTTTGCAAAAACCATCGTAGTACTAAAATTTAGCCGTGTCTCCCTTAGAATTGGTCTCAAGTCCTAAAACTTCATCGTGTCTCCTTGAAAACCTGCCAAAGTTGTGAAACGTGGTGTCATCTAAAGAATAATTACCCGACAATAAGAATCATAACCCCATGCACCGATTGTATCTAAATAAGTTCTCTACCTCACACAAGACGACGCACCACCTCACAAAGATGACGCACCACCTCACGCCACACGACGCTCCACCTCACACAACACGACGCACCACCTCACACCACACGACGCACCACCTCACACCACACGACGCACCACCTCACAAAGACGACGCACCACCTCACACAAGACGACGCACCACCTCACACAAGACGACGCACCACCTCACACAAGACGACGCACCACCTCACACCACACGACGCACCACCTCACACCACACGACGCACCACCTCACACCACACGACGCACCACCTCTCACAACACGACGCACCACCTCACACCACACGACGCACCACCTCACAAAGACGATGCACCATCCCACACAAGACGACGCACCACCTCACACAAGACGATGCACCACCTCACACAAGACGATGCACCACCTCACACAAGACGATGCACCATCTCACAAGACGACACACCACCTCACACAAGACGATGCACCATCTCATACAAGACGATGCACCATCTCACACAAGACGATGCACCATCTCACACCACACGACGCACCACCTCACAAAGACGATGCACCATCTCACACAAGACGATGCACCATCTCACACAAGACGACACACCACCTCACACAAGACGATGCACCATCTCACACAAGACGATGCACCATCTCACACAAGACGACGCACCACCTCACACGACGCACTAATTCAAATCCGCTACGATTTCTCTCTTTGCAAAAAGCATCGTAGTCCTAAAATTTAGCCGTGTCTCCATAAGAATTGGTATAATTGGTCACCACACGACGCACCACCTCACACCACACGACGCACCACCTCACACCACACGACGCACCACCTCACACCACACGACGCACCACCCAACGCACCTATTGTCTCCACGTTGCTTTACTTTCATTAATTCTTTGCTTGCAATTTTTGCGAGGCAAAACTCGTCAAGCGCGACACTGAGCGGCATTGTAGGCAAGGCTGCCGTCCTCCCCCGCGTTTTGGGGGAGGGGGGAATTATGGGGGTGATTTGATGAAAACGGGGTTGGGGGGAGTGCGGAATGTGGGGGGAAGGATATTGGGGTTGGAATAGGAGGGATTTATGAAAAGGGTGGGTATTAGTTAAGAAAATGAATGGGTTTGATTTAGGAAAAAGGGTGGCTTTGATTTAGGAAAAAAGGGTGGGTTTGATTTAGGAAAAAAGGGTGGGTTTGATTTAGGAAAAAGGGTGGGTTTGATTTAGGAAAAAGGGTGGGTTTGATTTAGGAAAAAAAGGTGGGTTTGATTTAGGAAAAAGGGTGGGTTTGATTTAGGAAAAAGGGTGGCTTTGATTTAGGAAAAAAGGGTGGGTTTGATTTAGGAAAAAAGGGTGGGTTTGATTTAGGAAAAAGGGTGGGTTTGATTTAGGAAAAAGGGTGGGTTTGATTTAGGAAAAAAAGGTGGGTTTGATTTAGGAAAAAAAGGTGGGTTTGATTTAGGAAAAAGGGTGGGTTTGATTTAGGAAAAAAAGGTGGGTTTGATTTAGGAAAAAGGGTGGGTTTGATTTAGGAAAAAGGTTGGGTTTGATTTAGGAAAAAGGGTGGGCTTGATTTAGGATAAAGGTTGGGTTTGATTTAGGAAAAAGGGTGGGTTTGATTTAGGAAAAAAAAGGGGGTTTTATTTAGGAAAAAGGGTGGGTTTGATTTAGGAAAAAGGGTGGGCTTGATTTAGGAAAAAGGGTGGGCTTGATTTAGGAAAAAGGGTGGGTTTGATTTAGGAAAAAGGGTGGGTTTGATTTAGGAAAAAGGGTGGGTTTAATTTAGGAAAAAGGTTGGGTTTGATTTAGGAAAAAGGGTGGGTTTGATTTAGGAAAAAAAGGTGGGTTTGATTTAGGAAAAAAAGGTGGGTTTGATTTAGGAAAATAAGGTGGGTTTGATTTAGGAAAAAAAAGGTGGGTTTGATTTAGGAAAAAAAGGTGGGTTTGATTTAGGAAGAAGGGTGGGTTTGATTTAGGAAAAAGGTTGGGTTTGATTTAGGAAAAAGGGTGGGCTTGATTTAGGATAAAGGTTGGGTTTGATTTAGGAAAAAGGGTGGGTTTGATTTAGGAAAAAAAAGGGGGTTTGATATAGGAAAAAGGGTGGGTTTGATTTAGGAAAAAGGGTGGGCTTGATGTAGGAAAAAGAGTGGGTTTGATTTAGGAAAAAGGGTGGGTTTGATTTAGGAAAAAGGTTGGGTTTGATTTAGGAAAAAAAGGTGGGTTTGATTTAGGAAAAAGGGTGGGTTTGATTTAGGAAAAAGGGTGGGCTTGATTTAGGAAAAAGAGTGGTTTGATTTAGGAAAAAGGGTGGGTTTGATTTAGGAAAAAGGGTGGGTTTGATTTAGGATAAAGGTTGGGTTTGATTTAGGAAAAAAAGGTGGGTTTGATTTAGGAAAAAGGGTGGGTTTGATTTAGGAAAAAGGGTGGGCTTGATTTAGGAAAAAGAGTGGGTTTGATTTAGGAAAAAGGGTGGGTGTGATTTAGGAAAAAGGGTGGGTTTGATTTAGGAAAAAGAGTGGGTTTGATTTAGGAAAAAGGGTGGGTTTGATTTAGGAAAAAGGGTGGGTTTGATTTAGGAAAAAGGGTGGGTTTGATTTAGGAAAAAGAGTGGGGTTGATTTAGGAAAAAGGGTGGGTTTGATTTAGGAAAAAGAGTGGGGTTGATTTAGGAAAAAGGGTGGGTTTGATTTAAGAAAAGGGTGGGTTTAATTTAGAAAAAAGGGTGGATTTAATTCAGAAAAAAAGGGTGGGTTTAATTTAGAAAAAAGGAAGAATTTAATTTATAAAAAAGGGCGGATTTGATTTAGAAAAAAAGGTGGGTTTGATTTAGGAAAAAGGTGTGTTGGATTTAGGAAAAAGGTGGGTTGGATTTAGGAAAAAGGTGGGTTGGATTTAAGAAAAAGGTGGGTTGGATTTAGGAAAAAGGTGTGTTGGATTTAGGAAGAAGGTGGGTTGGATTTAGGAAGAAGGTGTGTTGGATTTAAGAAAAAGGTGGGTTGGATTTAGGAAAAAGGTGTGTTGGATTTAGGAAGAAGGTGGGTTGGATTACGGAAGAAGGTGGGTTGGATTTAGGAAAAAGGTGGGTTGGATTTAAGAAAAAAGTGGGTTGGATTTAAGAAAAAGGTGGGTTGGATTTAAGAAAAAGGTGGGTTGGATTTAGGAAAAAGGTGTGTTGGATTTAGGAAGAAGGTGGGTTGGATTTAGGAAAAAGGTGGGTTGGATTTAGGAAAAAGGTGGGTTGGATTTAAGAAAAAGGTGGGTTGGATTTAGGAAAAGGTGTGTTGGATTTAGGAAGAAGGTGGGTTGGATTTAGGAAAAAGGTGTGTTGGATTTAAGAAAAAGGTGGGTTGGATTTAGGAAAAAGGTGTGTTGGATTTAGGAAGAAGGTGGGTTGGATTACGGAAGAAGGTGGGTTGGATTACGGAAGAAGGTGGGTTGGATTTAGGAAAAAGGTGGGTTGGATTTAAGAAAAAGGTGGGTTGGATTTAAGAAAAAGGTGGGTTGGATTTAGGAAAAAGGTGTGTTGGATTTAGGAAAAAGGTAGGTTGGATTTAGGAAAAAGGTAGGTTGGATTTAGGAAGAAGGTGGGTTGGATTTAGGAAGAAGGTGGGTTGGATTTAGGAAAAAGGTGGATTGGATTTAGGAAAAAGGTGGGTTGGATTTAGGAAAAAGGTGGGTTGGATTTAGGAAAAAGGTGGGTTGGATTTAGGAAAAAGGTGTGTTGGATTTAGGAAGAAGGTGGGTTGGATTTAGGAAGAAGGTGGGTTGGATTTAGGAAAAAGGTGGGTTGGATTTAAGAAAAAGGTGGGTTGGATTTAGGAAAAAAGGTGGGTTGGATTTAGGAAAAAGGTGGGTTGGATTTAGGAAAAAGGTGGGTTGGATTTAGGAAGAAGGTGGGTTGGATTTAAGAAAAAGGTGGGTTGGATTTAGGAAAAAGGTGAGTTGGATTGAAGAAAAAGGTGGGTTGGATTTAGGAAAAAGGTGGGTTGGATTTAGGAAAAAGGTGGGTTGGAGTTAGGAAAAAGGTGGGTTGGAGTTAGGAAAAAGGTGGGTTGGAGTTTGGAAAAAGGTGGGTTGGAGTTAGGAAAAAGGTGGGTTGGAGTTAGGAAAACGGTGGGTTGGATTCAGGAAAAAGGTGGGTTGGATTCAGGAAAAAGGTGGGTTTGATTTAGGGAAAAGGTGGGTTGTATTTATTTAGTATATTCAATAGAAAGACAATAACTCTGCCATTCTTCGCTGCACAAAGGGTAAATAAACAGGATCAGAATATGATTTTAAGCTAGAGGAGTTGATGAAGGAGTTGGGGAGACGGGGAAGTTGGGGAGACTGGGGGAGCTGGGAGCTGAGTAGGGGAAGTAATTGAGAAATGGGGAGGAGTTTTCGATATTAGGAAGGGGAGATGGATTTTTTGAGATTTGGGGTGGGGGGGAAGGTTGGCGTTTCGAGATTTGGGAGGAGTTTTCGGTATTTGGCTAGGGGGGGAGTACGTCTGGGGAGTCGTAGGGAGCAGGAGTTACGCAACGTTCGGTCACGCCACAGCGTCTGGCCGCTACGGCGGTGTGACAAAGGACCTGCAGTTTGCCCACATTTTCTGGATATTTCGAAATTATTTTAGGTTTTGTTAAGGTTCTTCAAGTTATTGTAGTCCAATTTGTAATGTTTTTTTTTTTGGTTCTCCCAATTGTAATGGGTTTAGTTTGGGTTCTCACAGTTGTAATGGGTTTTATTTGGGTTCTCACAGTTGTAATGGGTTTTATTTGGGTTCTCACAGTTGTAATAGGTTTTGTTTGGGTTCTCCCAATTGTAATGGGTTTTGTTTGGGTCCTCCCAATTATAATTAACCAATTTTTAATGGGTTTTGTTTGGGTTTTCAAAATAGTAATGGGTTTTGCTTCGATTCTCCCGGTGAGTGTGGACCCATTTGAAATGGGTTGTAATTGGGTTGTTCCATTTGTCGTGGGTTAAGTTAGAATTGTTTTGAATATTGTGGGCTTTGTAAGCAGGGGGCAAAGTTACTGTATGTTTCGGTCTGTAATGTTTTAATTATGTAAATCGTTTTTTTAATTATTCACGGTGTTTTTGATGATTTTTCCAAAAGGATAATTCCCATTAATTTGACTTTAAAGTTTTTAAAATTATTGTTACTTACTATGATAGAATTTTATTTCAACAGAAGTTGAAGACTTAACTTTGGTTTTCAGAAAACGCCATTACATCGAAAGATATGAAGTTAGATTAATATAGTTATTTTTTATGGAAGATTTCAAATTTCGTTACTACAGCCTAAATATATACGCTCCCAGTGCATGTAATAATAATTAGGTGCATCATACATACAGGTTTTGATTAAAAGAAAAGCGCAATTCTTACAAATTTTTATAAAAAAAATGATACTGTAGGAGCGTTAGCTGAAAAAATTTTCGCCGAGCTACGAGCTTTATAACAACTGATACTTCAAACAATCCAAACACTCGAAATTGATTGAAAAAATTGTGAATTTTTCAAAATTTAAATTCAAAAATAATAAATTTTGAGATTCCGACAGATTTAAAATAACGGCGGAATTAACACAAAAAATTCTTCAAGATTCTCAAAAACTTCAATCCAACCGAACTTCATTCATTAAAAAAAACATCACGACTCCTTGCAAATTTAAGCCAACGCTAAAGAAATCCAACAACGTACTGCAGATTACAAAAGAATTTAATACAAAACTTGATCAAATTACTTATTCAAGGTACCTAAAAACTCAACTGAAACTCAATAAATCCAACAATGTACCAGAAATCTCTAGAGTTGAAATCAATGCAATGCACCTGACAAAATTACAAGACTCCTGCCTTCAAATCTACTAACGATACAGAAACAGGAAGTACGCTTTTTTCCTCGCAAATAACGAGCACAAAATTATACGGAAGCGCAGCTGGCAAAAACTGGCCAAGAGATATAACCTCTTTGCCAAGTTAGGCTTGTTTCATGTCTGCCATGTTAGACCTGTTTCATGTCTGCCACGTTGCTCATGTTCAGCCGTCATGTTCAGCTCCTGCCATACAGCACGTGTCCCACAGCACGTGCCCCACACAGCACGTGCCCCACACAGCACGTGCCCCACACAGCACGTGCCCCCACACAGCACGTGCCCCACACAGCACGTGCCCCACACAGCACGTGCCCCACACAGCACGTGCCCCACACAGCACGTGCCCCACACAGCACGTGCCCCACACAGCACGTGCCCCACACAGCACGTGCCCCACACAGCACGTGCCCCACACAGCACGTGCCCCACACAGCACGTGCCCCACACAGCACGTGCCCCACACAGCACGTGCCCCACACAGCACGTGCCCCACACAGCACGTGCCCCACACAGCACGTGCCCCACACAGCACGTGCCCCACACAGCACGTGCCCCACACAGCACGTGCCCCACACAGCACGTGCCCCACACAGCACGTGCCCCACACAGCACGTGCCCCACACAGCACGTGCCCCACACAGCACGTGCCCCACACAGCACGTGCCCCACACAGCACGTGCCCCACACAGCACGTGCCCCACACAGCACGTGCCCCACACAGCACGTGCCCCACACAGCACGTGCCCCACACAGCACGTGCCCCACACAGCACGTGCCCCACACAGCACGTGCCCCACACAGCACGTGCCCCACACAGCACGTGCCCCACACAGCACGTGCCCCACACAGCACGTGCCCCACACAGCACGTGCCCCACACAGCACGTGCCCCACACAGCACGTGCTTCACACAGCACATGCCACACACAGCACATGCCACACACAGCACATGCCACACACAGCACATGCCACACACAGCACATGCCACACGGCACATGCCACACGGCACATGCCACACGGCACATGCCACACGGCACATGCCACACGGCACATGCCACACGGCACATGCCACACGGCACATGCCACACGGCACATGCCACACGGCACATGCCACACGGCACATGCCACACAGCACATGCCACACAACACATGCCACACAACACATGCCACACAGCACATGCCACACAGCACATGCCACACAGCACATGCCACACAGCACATGCCACACAGCACATGCCACACAGCACATGCCACACAGCACATGCCACACAGCACATGCCACACAGCACATGCCACACAGCACATGCCACACAGCACATGCCACACAGCACATGCCACACGGCACATGCCACACGGCACATGCCACACGGCACATGCCACACGGCACATGCCACACAGCACATGCCACACAGCACATGCCACACAGCACATGCCACACAGCACATGCCACACAGCACATGCCACACAGCACATGCCACACGGCACATGCCACACGGCACATGCCACACGGCACATGCCACACGGCACATGCCACACGGCACATGCCACACGGCACATGCCACACAGCACATGCCACACAGCACATGCCACACAGCACATGCCACACAGCACATGCCACACAGCACATGCCACACAGCACATGCCACACAGCACATGCCACACAGCACATGCCACACAACACATGCCACACAGCACATGCCACACAGCACATGCCCCACACAGCACGTGCCCCACACAGCACGTGCCCCACACAGCACATGCCCCACACAGCACATGCCCCACACAGCACATGCCCCACACAGCACATGCCCCACACAGCACATGCCCCACACAGCACATGCCCCACACAGCACATGCCCCACACAGCACATGCCACACAGCACATGCCACACAGCACATGCCACACAGCACATGCCACACAGCACATGCCACACAGTACATGCCACACAGCACATGCCACACAGCACATGCCACACAGCACATGCCACACAGCACATGCCACACAGCCCATGCCACACAGCACATGCCACACAGCACATGCCACATAGCACATGCCACACAGCACATGCCACACGGCACATGCCCCACAGCACATGCCCCACAGCACATGCCACACGGCACATGCCACATAGCACATGCCAAACAGCATATTTTACAGTATTTTTATATTTTTCTAATTAATTTGTATTCGTTATTTTCGTAGCCCGCGTTTTTTGTTAAAAGTTCACTTAAAGAAATAAGTTGGAAAGCTAGGCGTTACGCAACATACTAAACCATAAATATCATATGGTATCTACCATTAAACAAAACTAATATAAAGCTCATGTTTAACATGAAACGAAAATGGATGGCAACTAATGCTAATAGATACTATAGCTAATATCAAACCAAACTAAAACTAAGCTTGTATTAAGTGAGTAAAAATAAAGTAAGTCCTTCAAAAAGAATCCTTCAAAAATAAAGTCCTTCAAAAATAAAGTGAGTTCTTCAAAAATAAAACAATACACACACACACAGACACACACACAGAAGTACCGGTGTTCCACAAGGGTCTGTCGCTGGACCTATCCCTCCTCCCCCATGCCCCATACCCCAAACCCCAATGCTCTCTCCCCCCATGCCCCATGCCCCCTCCCCTTTGCCTCACGGGGTTCAAGTGTCACGGGGCGCGCCGGTTTCACATAACTCGCTCACCAGCAACCGAAACCGAGAAACCGAGAGGAGGTCCTTGTGTAAGAGGAGGTTTCGTGTCGTAACAGGAGAATGTAGGACCGCAGTAAAGCGGCCTCGTAAGTTCACGTCACTTTGGCTGCGGCAACTAAATATTAAGTTCAACACCTAACTCAAATTAAAAGTCAATTGTAGTAAGCTATTTTGAAATTACCAAACATGAACCGGATCGTGCCTTTATTTAGCTTTGATTAAATACTTGATAAAATTGAGTTTGCGACTACTGGTCGGTCAGCAGCATTATGAAAATTACCTCCGTGCACCACCGGTGGCGCACGTCGCAGGTAAAGTGTTAAGTTACTTGAAAGTTGGTCAACGAACATCGGATGAAAAGAAAAATTTGTTGTCGTCAAATAAACTCCATAATGACCAAAATTTGATACAAGCCTAGAGATGAAAATTTAGAACGCAAGCTTAATGAGATTGACGAACTTCATAAAAACCAAAAATTAATGAATTTTAATGAAAATTTAGAACGCAAACTCACTGGAATTACCAAAAAATTTGAAGCAGAAAAATCATTTGAATAAATCCAGGACGGCCTTAATCTGTATTTTCTTTCTTTTTCTTTATTCACTTTCAGGTGTTAATGCTTGTTGTTCTGCCTTGTACATGTTACAATACTGAGCGAGTGTACGCGAATATTGAGCAAGTGGATTTTTGGATTTCTTGGATTTTTTTATGTTTTCAGTCACTAGCTCTGAAATGTCAATGAGTGAGTTTTTTCCATCAATTCATTTTCCATCTCCATCCATCTATTCATTTTTCTCCATACACCAATCATTCATTCAATCATTATGCAATGATTTCGTTTCCCCTTTTTTATTTTTCTCAATAAACCATAAACCATTATTTGTAGGCATTCAATTATTCTTAATCCATCCATTCATTTTCCCTATAAATGTTTCTATTCATCCATTCTTCAGTCCATTCACTCATTCTTTTAGCTGCTGATCAACTCAAATCAATCTGTACACATTTACTCAAACTTCTATCACTATAGTGTCAAATATTTTATCAATTTAGAATACAACCTGTTACCATGAATAAACTCATACCATGAATTCATCTATAGATACATTCATTTACCAATTCCCTAAACTACTGATTCCCTCATCGATCCATTCACTCATTCCCCTACAAATAATTTACTTTACTCACCTAAGTTCAGGTCTTCACGAGCAGCCGCACCTGTAAAAAATAGAATTTTAGTACTTTTGAATTTACTTTTCATTTTTGCAAGCCTGCAGTGGTCTCTTTTTTTTTCTATCAAACATATCGAAAAAAACGCACTTAACAATGTCATATTTGCAAGTCTGAAGTAGTCTTTTTTTTTGCTATCGGATATATCGAAAAAAACGCACTTAACAATGTCATATTTGCAAGTCTGAAGTAGTCTTTTTTTTTTGCTATCGGATATATCGAAAAAAACGCACTTAACAATGTCATATTTGCAAGTCTGAAGTAGTCTTTTTTTTTGCTATCGGATATATCGAAAAAAACGCACTTAACAACGTCATATTTGCAAGTCTGAAGTAGTCTTTTTTTTTTGCTATCGGATATATCGAAAAAAACGCACTTAACAACGTCATATTTGCAAGTCTGAAGTAGTCTTTTTTTTTGCTATCGGATATATCGAAAAAAACGCACTTAACAATGTCATATTTGCAAGTCTGAAGTAGTCTTTTTTTTTTGCTATCGGATATATCGAAAAAAACGCACTTAACAATGTCATATTTGCAAGTCTGAAGTAGTCATTTTTTTTTGCTATCGGATATATCGAAAAAAACGCACTTAACAATGTCATATTTGCAAGTCTGAAGTAGTCTTTTTTTTTGCTATCGGATATATCGAAAAAAACGCACTTAACAATGTCATATTTGCAAGTCTGAAGTAGTCTTTTTTTTTTTGCTATCGGATATATCGAAAAAAACGCACTTAACAATGTCATATTTGCAAGTCTGAAGTAGTCTTTTTTTTTTTGCTATCAAACATATCGCAAAAAACGCACTTAACAACGTCATATTTGCAAGTCTGAAGTAGTCTTTTTTTTGCTATCGGATATATCGAAAAAAACGCACTTAACAACGTCATTTTTGCCAGTCTGAAGTAGTCTTTTTTTTGCTATCGGATATATCGAAAAAAACGCACTTAACAATGTCATATTTGCAAGTCTGAAGTAGTCTTTTTTTTTTTGCTATCAAACATATCGCAAAAAACGCACTTAACAACGTCATATTTGCAAGTCTGAAGTAGTCTTTTTTTTGCTATCGGATATATCGAAAAAAACGCACTTAACAATGTCATATTTGAAAGTCTGAAGTAGTCTTTTTTTTGCTATCGGATATATCGAAAAAAACGCACTTAACAATGTCATATTTGCAAGTCTGAAGTAGTCTTTTTTTTTTGCTATCGGATATATCGAAAAAAACGCACTTAACAATGTCATATTTGCAAGTCTGAAGTAGTCTTTTTTTTTTTGCTATCGGATATATCGAAAAAAACGCACTTAACAATGTCATATTTGCAAGTCTGAAGTAGTCTTTTTTTTTGCTATCGGATATATCGAAAAAAACGCACTTAACAATGTCATATTTGCAAGTCTGAAGTAGTCTTTTTTTTTTTTGCTATCGGATATATCGAAAAAAACGCACTTAACAATGTCATATTTGCAAGTCTGAAGTAGTCTTTTTTTTTTGCTATCAAATCTATCGAAGAAGACAAAACTTAACAAGGTACACGCACGACGTCGATGCGTGCTGCATTTCGGTGAGTGAATGTTGCTTTTTCTGTACAGTGCTGAAAGTATTTCAATATTGAAATGAAATTTAGATGTGCTTCAAATTCCGAACTTTTTAGTGGGTCATGAAAGTTTTTCCCCAGAACTAAAAAGCATTTTCCAACATTTTCTGAAACTATGAACGTATTTCAGATTATGAACATTGCAGAAGTTAAGGAACGAGCTTCTGAAAGAAAAATATTATTCCAACGTTCTGAAATTCGGCTGTTCTTCAAATTTCAATATTTTCATTAAAGTAAGAAAAAAAGAGTTTCACGAAAATACGGTATGCAGTTGCGAGACTTTCTTTAAACAAGATAGGAGATGGAATAAAGATCTTTCAAAAATTCCTAACTAGTTGAATTTTCAATTGATGAATACCTCCTCGTAACTAAAGATAGTATTGACATGTTTTCTCTAGTGATGATAGTTACGATTTAATAGTTGCTTATTGAAAATATTAAATAAATAACAATATGGTAATAATTTAACTGTTTAATTACATTTTTTAATTTTCTCCAGGATATCCGCGTCAAATAAAATGGGTTGTTTCGTTTTTTGACTTGATATATTTATAAGTTCTTTTTTTATTTTTCAAATAAGTGTGACCGAAACAAACACCTTTCATTTATTATTATTTGATTTCTTATTATTTTTTCTCATCATTCAAAACATTAAAATCGTGTAATTAATAATTATTAAATTCATTAATCACATAAATATTAAGTTAATCTAGTCACTTAGTGTAGCTAAACAAAAACATCAATTTATTCATCCAATTTTGCATGGGAACGAACTCGTAATTGCAATTAGGCGAAGTCACATCCGATTACGACATTTTGTATTTAATTGTAAATATCAAATTAATAAGTTAATTTAATTAAAACGTTGCGTCCCCCAATGTCCCTTGCGACCAACTAACAGCAACAGAGCAAACGGACGAACAGAAACAGAACTTAGAAATGAACAGAACACATGAGTAAAACTTATTAATTACTTATTCAGCACAAAAAGAACTTTTAAATAAGCAGACAACACATACTGAAGAAATTAATGAACTAATGAAAATAATAGAAACAACAACAACGAAGCAAATAACAGCAATAATAGAAACGGAACAAATAACAGAAATGGAACAAACAACAGAAATAACAGAAACGAAGCAAATAACAAAAATGGAAAAAGCAACAGAAATAACTAAGACGAAGCAAATAACAGAAACAGAACAAATAACACAATTATTATTATTATTATTTTATAAGAAAGTTTTAGCCTCCCTTAACCACGACAAAGATGTTCCAAGAGAGGAAAAAGGAAGGCACCATTTAGTATGGAGTTGAGGGAACGCGGAATCTATGCACAAGGTGCACAGAAACAGTAAGCTAAGAAAGAAGTTCATGAAACAAGAAAAAAGTTGAAGAAGAAAGTAGTAGGTGCTGAAAAACAGGACAGCAGTGAACCAAAAAAAGATGGTCCGTAACAAAACAAAAACCTATTTTATTACAACAAAAAGGAAGCCTACCTAACCTTTAGCTCGGGCCCACACATAGTCCCCCTGGGAGCGCTAATTCCCATAGATACAATACTTGTATCCCCCTGAGGGGACAAATAACACAAATAACGGAAACAAAACTTATAAAAAATTACAAAAAATAACAGGAATAACAGAAACAGCACAAATAACAGAAATACCAGACAAAAAATCTATGAACAGGTAACCTACAAAAAACAAGAGAACAAAGAGGAAGAATAAAAGAAGAGAAGACTCGAAAAAGAGAAAAAATAAGAACTTGAGGGGAAAAATTACGAGAAGAAAACAGAAAAGAACAGAACGAACAGACGACCAGAGATAAAGGCAGAAAGATGAAATAAAGAGCAGAAGAAAGATAAAAAAGAGCAGAAGAAAGATAAAAAAGAGCAGAAGAAAGAGTAAAAAGAGCGGGAGAAAGTGAGAGGACGAACAAACGATGACCTTTGGTCGCTTTAATAGACACCAACCGGCATGCAGGCAAGGACGTAACATATATCTGTGTGTACATATATATATATATAAATACATTAGGGTGGCCAGTACTCATAAGGTAGATTTTTTTTCACAGAATTTTCCTGACGGGACCCCGTAAAAAGGTGAGGTTGATGAAAAAAATGATACAGGTAAAGTTTCAGACCATTTGAACATCGTTAACCCGTGCCCCAACGGCCTCAAAGTTCTGAAAAATCGCGAAAAATGCAATTTTTCAGAACTTTGAGGCCATCCTATCATACATGCATGTATATATATATGCATATATATACATGCATATATATATATGCATATATATACATGCATATATATATATGCATATATATACATGCATATATATATATGCATATATATACATGCATATATATATATGCACATATATACATGCATATATATATATATGCACATATATACATGCATATATATATGCACATATATACATGCATATATATATATATATATGCATGTATATACATGCATCTATATACTTAGACTTATATCTACATATATATACGTCTGAATGTATACATATACACATGTACAAGTATTTACATATATGTATATAAATACATATAGCTGTGTGGAGATATATATATGTACACACACACAAACACGTGTATATATTTAACCTATATTATGTAATACATTTAAGGCCTATGCGATAACCTATGTGTGACTATATACAGAGTGTTCGAAATTGTTTTGGACCAAGACTCCCTAGCCACAACAAAGACGGTCTCAAGAGAGCGAAGAGGAGGGACCATTTGGCATGGACTGCAGAAAACGGGGAATCTACGCACCAAGGGTGTTTCCGCAAATAATACCCTGCGCATACAAACGATTAGGATTTTTTAGAGATTTAAGTTAGTTTAAACCTACCTAACCGCCACAAAAAAGAACGAATCGAAGAGCGGAAGGAGGAAGGCACCATTTAGTATGGAGATAAGAGAATGGGGCTTCTATGCAGAAGAGGCACAGAAACAGCAACTAATTTGAATATGTGACCATCATTACAGAATAGGAACTGCTGTTCAGGACCTTAAATAACCTCATTCAAGAGTTCAAGGCTCTGAATATTAAATTAGATAAGGTTGAAAGAGTTAGTTGAAGTTCAACATTCTCAAGGTTGAACTAAATTAAATTAAATCTGTTAGTTCAAGTTTGATTAGTCGTTAGTTTTAGCCTCCCTACCCAGCAACAAATGCGATCCAAAGAGAGGAAGGAGGAAGGCACCATTTAGTATGGAGTTAAGGAAACGCGGAATCTACGCAGAAAGGCATAGAACCAGTAAGTTGCGAAAGAAGTTCATGAAACAAGACCAGAGTTGAAGAAGAAAGTAGTAGGTGCTGAAAAAAAGGACAGCAGTGAACCGAAAAAAGGTGGTCCTTAACATAACATAAACATTTTATTACAACAAAAAGAAGGCCTACCTAACTCTCAGCTCGGGCCCTCACATTGTCCCCCTGGGAGCGCTAGTTCCAATGGATACAATAGTTGTATCCCCCTGAGAGGAGTTAGTTAGTTCAAGTCCAGGGTTCTTAAGATTAAATTAAACAACATTATATAAGTCAAATCAGGCTTAGGGTTCTCAAGATTACCTGAAATTATACCAAATAAGTTAATTCCAGTCTAAGAATCTCAAGAATAAATGAAATTACATTAAATAAGTTAATTCAAGTCCACGGTTCTTAAAATTAACTGAAATTATATTAACAAGTTCATTCAAGTCAAGAGTTCTGAAGACGACACCGCACATCGCTCCTACAACAGGAAGAGAAAATTTGAACGGTTTTCTAAATCTTATTCACGATGCACAGAGGTAAATAAAACGGGAGAGGAGCTATTCGATACCAGTCAGGTTTGTATGCGTAGAATGTAACTTCCTTCCGGCGAAGAATTTAAAATATTTACCGGAAATAAGCATAGGCCTCACAGCCTACGGCCTGAGCTAGCGTGCACCGAGTCACGTTGCAGCTGGAGGCCCACCTCTTATTCACGTAAATGTTAATTTTCTACAGGAAGCACACGCATCAATTGGAGACGTGAACACTTAGTCTTATTTCATTCATCATTGATACAATCACAGATAGAATCACCGATAAAATCACTGACAGAGTCACCTATTATTTGTCTTAAGGAAAGCTCCACACTAAAACGGACGTGACTGAGGAGTATAATTTAATACATCAAATGGGATATAAAGTGACAGAGCCAATCGTCAGCACTTTCTCAGACTTGTTGATCGTATCTCGAGGTAATGCTGTGAAGTACAGACTCGCTGTTCGTATCTCGAGGTAATGCTGTGAAATACAGACTCGCTGTTCGTATCTCGAGGCAATGCTGTGAAATACAGACTCGCTGTTCGTATCTCGAGGTAATGCTGTGAAATACAGACTCGCTGTTCGTATCTCGAGGCAATGCTGTGAAATATAGACTCGCTGTTCGTATCTCGAGGCAATGCTGTGAAATACAGACTCGCTGTTCGTATCTCGAGGCAATGCTGTGAAATATAGACTCGCTGTTTGTATCTCGAGGCAATGCTGTGAAATATAGACTCGCTGTTTGTATCTCGAGGTAATGCTGTGAGATACAGACTCGCTGTTTGTATCTCGAGGCAATGCTGTGAAATATAGACTCGCTGTTTGTATCTCGAGGCAATGCTGTGAAATATAGACTCGCTGTTCGTATCTCGAGGTAATGCTGTGAAATACAGACTCGCTGTTCGTATCTCGAGGCAATGCTGTGAAATATAGACTCGCTGTTCGTATCTCGAGGCAATGCTGTGAAATACAGACTCGCTGTTCGTATCTCGAGGCAATGCTGTGAAATATAGACTCGCTGTTTGTATCTCGAGGCAATGCTGTGAAATACAGACTCGCTGTTTGTATCTCGAGGCAATGCTGTGAAATACAGACTCGCTGTTTGTATCTCGAGGCAATGCTGTGAAATACAGACTCGCTGTTTGTATCTCGAGGCAATGCTGTGAAATACAGACTCGCTGTTTGTATCTCGAGGCAATGCTGTGAAATACAGACTCGCTGTTTGTATCTCGAGGCAATGCTGTGAAATACAGACTCGCTGTTCGTATCTCGAGGTAATGCTGTGAAATACAGACTCGCTGTTTGTATCTCGAGGCAATGCTGTGAAATACAGACTCGCTGTTCGTATCTCGAGGCAATGCTGTGAAATATAGACTCGCTGTTCGTATCTCGAGGCAATGCTGTGAAATACAGACTCGCTGTTCGTATCTCGAGGCAATGCTGTGAAATATAGACTCGCTGTTCGTATCTCGAGGCAATGCTGTGAAATACAGACTCGCTGTTTGTATCTCGAGGCAATGCTGTGAAATACAGACTCGCTGTTTGTATCTCGCGGCAATGCTGTGAAATATAGACTCGCTGTTTGTATCTCGAGGCAATGCTGTGAAATACAGACTCGCTGTTTGTATCTCGAGGCAATGCTGTGAAATACAGACTCGCTGTTCGTATCTCGAGGCAATGCCGTGAAATACAGACTCGCAGTTTGTATCTCGAGCCAATGCTGTGAAATACAGACTCGCTGTTTGTATCTCGAGGCAATGCTGTGAAATACAGACTCGTTGTTTGTATCTCGAGGTAATGCTGTGAAATACAGACTCGCTGTTCGTATCTCGAGGCAATGCTGTGAAATATAGACTCGCTGTTCGTATCTCGAGGCAATGCTGTGAAATACAGACTCGCTGTTCGTATCTCGAGGCAATGCTGTGAAATACAGACTCGCTGTTTGTATCTCGAGGCAATGCTGTGAAATACAGACTCGCTGTTTGTGTCTCGAGGCAATGCTGTGAAATACAGACTCGCTGTTTGTATCTCGAGGTAATGCTGTGAAATACAGACTCGCTGTTCGTATCTCGAGGCAATGCTGCGAAATATAGACTCGCTGTTCGTATCTCGAGGCAATGCTGTGAAATACGGACTCGCTGTTCGTATCTCGAGGCAATGCTGTGAAATACAGACTCGCTGTTCGTATCTCGAGGCAATACTGTGAAATATAGACTCGCTGTTCGTATCTCGAGGCAATGCTGTGAAATACAGACTCGCTGTTCGTATCTCGAGGCAATGCTGTGAAATACAGACTCGCTGTTCGTATCTCGAGGCAATGCTGTGAAATACAGACTCGCTGTTCGTATCTCGAGGCAATGCTGTGAAATACAGACTCGCTGTTCGTATCTCGAGGCAATGCTGTGAAATATAGACTCGCTGTTCGTATCTCGAGGCAATGCTGTGAAATAATACAGACTCGCTGTTCGTATCTCGAGGCAATGCTGTGAAATATAGACTCGCTGTTCGTATCTCGAGGTAATGCTGTGAAATACAGACTCGCTGTTTGTATCTCGAGGCAATGCTGTGAAATATAGACTCGCTGTTCGTATCTCGAGGCAATGCTGTGAAATAATACAGACTCGCTGTTCGTATCTCGAGGCAATGCTGTGAAATATAGACTCGCTGTTCGTATCTCGAGGTAATGCTGTGAAATACAGACTCGCTGTTTGTATCTCGAGGCAATGCTGTGAAATACAGACTCGCTGTTTGTATCTCGAGGCAATGCTGTGAAATAATACAGACTCGCTGTTCGTATCTCGAGGCAATGCTGTGAAATACAGACTCGCTGTTCGTATCTCGAGGTAATGCTGTGAAATACAGACTCGCTGTTTGTATCTCGAGGTAATGCTGTGAAATACAGACTCGCTGTTTGTATCTCGAGGCAATGCTGTGAAATACAGACTCGCTGTTTGTATCTCGAGGCAATGCTGTGAAATACAGACTCGCTGTTTGTATCTCGAGGTAATGCTGTGAAATACAGACTCGCTGTTTGTATCTCGAGGCAATGCTGTGAAATACAGACTCGCTGTTCGTATCTCGAGGCAATGCTGTGAAATACAGACTCGCTGTTTGTATCTCGAGGTAATGCTGTGAAATACAGACTCGCTGTTTGTATCTCGAGGCAATGCTGTGAAATACAGACTCGCTGTTCGTATCTCGAGGCAATGCTGTGAAATACAGACTCGCTGTTTGTATCTCGAGGCAATGCTGTGAAATACAGACTCGCTGTTCGTATCTCGAGGCAATGCTGTGAAATACAGACTCGCTGTTCGTATCTCGAGGCAATTTACCTGCGAAACACTGATTGCACTCGCAGGAATAACATTACTGAGGGATCGAATGCGGTATTGCCTGATGTTCAAGTGAGTGTTCCAAATGCCAGCCAGCTGATGTAGGTCGGGTCAGGTCAAAGTGAGGGGTCAAGATGAGTGACTGAAATGAATTACCAAAATGAGTGACTAAAATGAATTACCAAAATGAGTTACTAAAATGAATTACCAAAATGAGTTACTAAAATGAATTACCAAAATGAGTTACTAAAATGAATTACCAAAATGAGTTACTAAAATGAATTACCAAAATGAGTGACTAAAATGAATTACCAAAATGAGTTACTAAAATGAATTACCAAAATGAGTGACTAAAATGAGCTACCAAAATGAGTGACTAAAATGAATTACCAAAATGAGTGACTAAAATGAATTACCAAAATGAGTGACTGAAATGAATAACTGAAATGAATGTCAAATGAATGAATGAATGGCTGAAATGAATGACAGTTTTTAATGACTAAAATGAATTAGGGGTAGTGAATGACCTAAATGAATGACCTAAATGAGCGGCATTATCTACACAGAAGCGAGTCCCAGACACAACAAAACACCCCCATTTCCTGCGCAACATTTCCAGAGCCGTCACTAATTTCCCATTTATCATCAGAACTTTTCCCTATTTCTTACTTCAACTCACAGAGCCATCTTTCATTTCCCACTCAGCAATGTAACAATTTTAAATTTTTCATTTTTCATTTAATTTTTCTTCAATTTCTCGGGCTCCTTTTTATTTCTTCATGATTTCTCATAAAAGTGCACCTCTAATGGAAAAAATAATTTCCAGCACACATTTCTGACGCACCATTTCCCGGCACGGGAGCTTTATTTCCCCAGCAACTGCGGGAAATTTGCGCAACGGCTCGCAGAAATGGCGGTAGGTGTGGTGGGGCAGCCATCTCACACCTTGTGTGTTGTGTTGTGTGTTGTGTTGTGTCTTGTTTGGTATGTGTGTTCTGAGTGTTGGGTTGGTTTATTGTGAGTTGTGTGTGTTGTGTTTTTTGTGTGTGCTGTGGTAAGTGCATTTTGTGTTGTGTGATGTGTGTGATGTATGTGTTGTGTGTCATGTGGGTTGTGTTTGATTTGCATCGTTATAGGTGCATTTTGTGTTGTGTGCTGCCTGTTGTGACCAAAATATTGTGTGATTAAAATCAATAACTCAAATCAACAACTTGAATCAATGACTTAAATCATTGACCAAAAAGAAAAACTAATAGTATATTCACAGCAGATACCATAACAACGACTAATTCCCAGTAATGAAGCTACCATAATTATGCCCATATATGGCGGCCGCAGCAGCCATATACAGTTCCGCCCCGTTTATGCAGCGTCATCGTCCGTCACACGCTGATCAGGAAGGCAAAATATCGCCTGGAGTCAAACGGGTGTAGAGTACACCCCACACACCTCCCTGGTGTACACGCTCATGGTACACGCACATGGCTGCAACACGCACACTGCCCTGGTACATACACAGCCATAATGCACGTACAGGACCATAATACACTCATACAGCCATAATACACTCAAACCCATAATACACACCTGACCATAGGACACACTTGGCAATAACACACGCGTACACTAACATAACACATACTACCATAATAAACGCATAAGCATAATACACACACGTCCATAATACACCTGTACCCGTAATACACGCACATGACCATAATACTCACATGGCCATAATACACACATGACCATAAAAAATACATGACCATAAAAAATACATGACCATAATACACACATGACCATTATACTCGTACACACATGACCATAATACACACATGACCATAATACACACATGACCATAATACACACATGACCATAATCCACACATGGCTATAATACACACATGACCATAAAACATACATGACCATAATACACACATGACCATAATACACACATGACCATAAAAAATACATGACCATAATACACACATGACCATAAAACATACATGACCATAGTACACACATGACCATAAAACATACACAGCTATAAGGGCATACATCCAAAACATGCACTAAAATCTACACACAATTGCAATTCAAACAATACACACACACATCGCCGTATAACACACATACGTTCATAACACGCACACATAGCCATAATTTAAACACAACCATAATACACAGTCATGACACACA
Organism: Morinoia aosen; assembly: GCA_030386875.1. Classification (NCBI taxonomy): domain Eukaryota; kingdom Metazoa; phylum Arthropoda; class Malacostraca; order Amphipoda; family Talitridae; genus Morinoia; species Morinoia aosen. Next base: position 8,536,586 of record CM059573.1, read on the forward strand.
CACACGTCAGAAAATAAGTTCAGAAACAAAATAAAAGTTGAAGAACAAAGAAAAAGATGCTGAAAAATACGACAGCAGTGAACCGAAAAATTGTGTCCTTTTACCAAACAAAATATTTTCGCTTTAATAAAAATAAAGGCCTACCTATCATTCCTTTCGGGACCTCACGTTTTCCCCTGGGAGCGCTAATTCCCACTGATACGAAGTTGTATCCCCCTGAGGAGAGCAGTTACAGAAATTTCCAGTGTTTTCGAAGCAGGAAATACAGAAATTTCCAGATATACAGGAATTTGAAGGAATACAGAAATTTCCAGAAATACAGGAATTTGAAGGAATACAGAAATTTCCAGAAATACAGGAATTTGAAGGAATACAGAAATTTCCAGATATACAGGAATTTGAAGGAATACAGAAATTTCCAGAAATACAGGAATTTGAAGGAATACAGAAATTTCCAGATATACAGGAATTTGAAGGAATACAGAAATTTCCAGATATACAGGAATTTGAAGGAATACAGAAATTTCCAGATATACAGGAATTTGAAGGAATACAGAAATTTCCAGAAATACAGGAATTTGAAGGAATACAGAAATTTCCAGAAATACAGGAATTTGAAGGAATACAGAAATTTCCAGATATACAGGAATTTGAAGGAATACAGAAATTTCCAGATATACAGGAATTTGAAGGAATACAGAAATTTCCAGAAATACAGGAATTTGAAGGAATACAGAAATTTCCAGATATACAGGAATTTGAAGGAATACAGAAATTTCCAGATATACAGGAATTTGAAGGAATACAGAAATTTCCAGATATACAGGAATTTGAAGGAATACAGAAATTTCCAGATATACAGGAATTTGAAGGAATACAGAAATTTCCAGATATACAGGAATTTGAAGGAATACAGAAATTTCCAGATATACAGGAATTTGAAGGAATACAGAAATTTCCAGAAATACAGGAATTTGAAGGAATACAGAAATTTCCAGATATACAGGAATTTGAAGGAATACAGAAATTTCCAGATATACAGGAATTTGAAGGAATACAGAAATTTCCAGAAATACAGGAATTTGAAGAAATACAGAAATTTCCAGAAATACAGGAATTTGAAGGAATACAGAAATTTCCAGATATACAGGAATTTGAAGGAATACAGAAATTTCCAGAAATACAGGAATTTGAAGGAATACAGAAATTTCCAGAAATACAGGAATTTGAAGGAATACAGAAATTTCCAGATATACAGGAATTTGAAGGAATACAGAAATTTCCAGAAATACAGGAATTTGAAGGAATACAGAAATTTCCAGAAATACAGGAATTTGAAGGAATACAGAAATTTCCAGATATACAGGAATTTGAAGGAATATAGGAATTTGTAGAAATTTTCAGTTTTTCACACTGCTGAAAATAAGCTACATGTATTAATGGCACACGTGTTTGTAAACTACACAGAACACATGTTTGTATGCGAGCATGTATATTTCTAAATATTTCCGCACACAACACACAAAGTTCACGCACACACAGACACGCAGGACCCGCACACAGTAATGAGATTATCATGGAGACAGGATACCCTCACACAGATACCCTCACACAGATACCCTCACACAGATACCCTCACACAGATACCCTCACACAGATACCCTCACACAGATACCCTCACACAGATACCCTCACACAGATACCCTCACACAGATACCCTCACACAGATACCCACACAAAAATACCAGCACACATACGTATCCATATAGATATCACAGAGATACCCATACAGAAATACTCACACACACACAGTACCTACACAGTACCCACACAGTACCCACACAGCACCCATACAGCACCCACACAGTATCCATGCATTAGCCACACAGCACCCACACAGTATCCATACAGTATCCATACAGTAGCCACACAGCGGCACCACTGCCACAAGTACACACCACACAGGTCACACAGGCAGTGTCCTGTTTAGCGCATACCGGAAATAGTAGGACGCCGCGCAGCCTCTTCCCTGTACGTGTGACGTCACCTGCTGTGCGTACACACATGTACGTGCGTACATACGTACGGACATGTACGTGTACGTAAGTACGTACATACATGTATGTATACATACGAGCATACGTGCATACATACGAGTACATGCCAGCATACATACAAACACACATACATACGAGCACACATACATTCACACATACATACGAGCACACATACAAACACACATACATACGAGCACACATACAAACACACATACATACGAGCACACATACAAACACACATACATACGAGCACACATACAAACACACATACATACGAGCACACATACATTCACACATACGAGCACACATACAAACACACATACATACGAGCACGCATACATTCACACATACGAGCACACATACAAACACACATACATACGAGCACACATACATTCACACATACGAGCACACATACATTCACAGATACGAGCACACATACAAACACACATACATACGAGCACACATACATTCACTCATACATACGAGCACACATACAAACACACATACATACGAGCACACATACATTCACACGTACGAGCACTCATACATTCATACGTACGAGCACTCATACATCATACTCACGAGCACTCAAACATACATACACACATACATGCATTCATACATACACACACATACCCACGTACGAACACACATACAGCATGTGCAGGGAGTATGTGCCTTTGTAGAAATAAACGGCTACATGTAAATTAACGCCATAGGTAAATACGTATAACGAATACAGTTTTATAAATAAAGACATGTACAGTGAGAGCATTCGAGTTAAAAGAGGAATTTTTGTACATATTAGACGTGTGTGGCTATATGTGTACGAGGGTGATTAAAAAAAAACTCTCAGAATGCTCCCATAACCCAAGTGCCAACAAGATTAGATTATAAGTTAGTTTAAGCCTCCTAACCGCTACAAAAAAAAGCGTATCGTAGAGAGGAAGGAGGAAGGCACCATTTAGTATGGAGATAAGGGAATGTGGAATCTATGCAGAAGGGGCATAGAAGCAGTAAGTTGAGAGAGAAGTTCATGAAATAAGATAAAAGTTGAAGAAGAAAGTAAGAGGTACTGAAAAACAGGACAGCGGTGAGCCGAAAAAGGTGGTCTTCAACATGGCAAAAAAAATTTTATTTCAACAAAAAGAAGGCCTACATAATTCTCAGCTCGGGCCCTCACACATTTCCCCCTGGGAGCGCTCATTCTCGTACATACACTAGTTGTATCGCCATGAGGGGTATATAATCCCCGTATATAACCACATACAATTAATATAATATTTCTGGCTGACATGGCAGCGAAGTCTGAACAAGATCAAACATTTTTAAAAGTGTCACCACCAGAAATAGCATCATCTTGGCTATCTAACGGCAACGCAGCCTCAAAATTTGGCGGTTTTAAAACCCGTGTATTTCAGGGGCTAGTGCAGCTATTTGATATAAAACAGGTTCAAAATTTGACGATTTTCAAACTTAATCAGCAATCAGCACTGATGCTGGAAACGAAGTCCTAAGGTGCTAGTTCATAAAAGTTGTTGTTTTCCTCATGGATGCGTCTATTTTCATGGCATTAATAAAAAAATTATGAAAAATCAGTTTTTCTCGTGTTTCAGCAGTGATGATGAAATTTCGATTGATTCCGAAACGTTTGCAATAAATGTAATTTTCGTTTTTCTTATTTCTGTTCCACGAGTGAAATTCTCGACAAATCGCCCTATTCGAAATATAATAGCAATGATGAGAAGAACACGCAAAGAAAAACAAGGCTCAGAAACGGCCTGCAGATTTCTTCAAAACTGGTCTAAAAGGACGGAAGCACAGACTCGAGAATTGCATCGGCCTTGACGGAGGCTAGCTTGAAAAACAAATCCATTGTATAGAAAAATTAATAAAGAATTACAAAATTCCGCGTAGTTTTTGAATGCTCGCCATATATGTATATAACTATATATGTTGTATGTAAAAAGTTAAGGTCAAAAACCAAAGAAGACACAGTAATAATAATCTGTATTAATATTTGTTTGCTTCTTGCCCCTAACTTTTCATTGAACTTGCTAATTAAGCAAAATGTTATACATAATTTTATGTAGGTATATTATGAGTGATTATATCTATGTTATTTGTGATACCCTCATATAAAGCCTCATATATTTAGTTTGAACCTCCCTAACCACTGCAGAGGTGTTCCCAAGAGAAGAAAGAAGAAAATACCATTTGATTCAGAATTAAGGGAACTTTCATTCATGAACAAAGTGTTGCCGTACTCTGGGCATAAAAACCTCTAGATGAAAAGAGTCCAAGAAAAGTTAACAGGCGCTGAAAAATAGAAGTAAATCAAAAACAGATGATCCGGAACGAAATAAACACCATTCCTATTTCAACAAAAAAGGAGACCTACCTAAAATTCAGTTCGGGACCTCACAATTTCCTCCTGGGTGCGCTAATTTCTAATGATACGAATAGTTAACCATGTTTGTACCGAAAAAGAAGACTTACCTAAATAATTGCACTGCACTTCTCAGCATGGCTGAGTATTGCTCAATAAGGAGGACGAGTCAAGAAGTTACTGGTACGAAAACTTCTTCCGCGGTGTCCCTCTCGCATTAATATTGCGTGACGTCATTCCAACGTACGCCGATGCGCACTGCGCACAACCATATTTATAAACAACAGAAAAATGCAATTAAATTCACTATGGAAAACGTGAATATCGCGTGACGTCATTCTAACGTTCGGCGATGCGCATAGCGCACAAGTATATCTATGAACAACAGAAGAGAGTACATAAATGAAGAACATTATTATTATTATTATTATTATATAAGAAAGTTTTAGCCTCCCTTAACCACAACAAAGATGTTCTAAGAGAGGAAAGAGGAAAGCACTATTTAGTATGGAGTTGAGAGAACGCGGAATCTATGCACAAGGTGCATAGAAACAGTAAGCTAAGAAAGAAGTTCATGAAACAAGAAAAAAGTTGAAGAAGAAAGTAGTAGGTGCTGAAAAACAGGACAGCAGTGAACCAAAAAAAGATGGTCCGTAACAAAACAAAAACCTATTTTATTACAACAAAAAGAAAGCCTACCTAACCTTTAGCTCGGGTCCTCACATGGTTCCCCTGGGAGCGCTAATTCCCATAGATACAATAGTTGTATCCCTCTGAGCTGTAAATGAGGAACATCTGTCAATTAAATTCATTAGGGAAATTAAAACGGAAAGCTATTGATACGACGGAAGTATCTTCCTGAGGGATACTTCTACATTGCAATAATAAAATTGAGTCAAAAATTATTTGTTCATTAAATGAAATAATGTAAGGTATACATGCAGTAGGGGGGCACATGCAATACATGCATGCAATACACAAGGTTAAGTTGAACAACAAAAAGAAGCACATTAAGGTAGCTCACTCTAAAATTAGTGCAAAAATTGTCACTTAAAAGAAGTAATATAAATGTACATAAAAACCGAGCAGCTGCCCGAAAAAAAATTAAAAAATTAATGAATAAAAGCCGAGTTGTGACATGAAAAAACGGAAAAAAATTTAAAAAATTAATAAATAAGAGACGAGTTGTGACCTGAAATAAAAAACTAAATAAATAAAAGCCGAGTTGTGACCTGAAATAAAAAACTAAATAAATAAAAGCCGAGTTGTGACCTGAAATAAAATAAAATATTTATAAATAAAAGCCAATTTGCGACCTGGAAAAACAAGCAATAAATAAAAATAAAGGCCGAGTTCAGCGCGCTATAGAGCAAGGAAGTGTTTAGCTTAGGAAGCGAGGCGGCCTGCGGCTTAGGAAATATGAGGTTGTGGCTTAGTGTCGTGGTTTGGGGGGTTGTGTGGGTGCGGTTTGTGGTGGCGGGCGTCCCACTTGCTGCTGCTAACTGGGGAGTTCTGTTAGGCGACTGGGTTGACTTGCGTCAACTGGGTTGACTAGGGTCAATTGAGTTGACTTAGGTCGACTTGGGTCGACTGGGGTGACTTGGGTCGACTGGGGTGACTTGGGTCGACTGGGGTGACTTGCGTCGACTGGGTTGACTTGCGTCGACTGGGTTGACTTCATGTCGACTGGGGTGACTTCATGTCATCAGGTTGACTTCATGTCGACCGGGTTGACTTCATGTCGACCGGGTTGACTTCATGTCATCAGGTTGACTTCATGTCGACCGGGTTGACTTCATGTCATCAGGTTGACTTCATGTCATCAGGTTGACTTCATGTCATCAGGTTGACTTCATGTCATCAGGTTGACTTCATGTCATCAGGTTGACTTCATGTCATCAGGTTGACTTCATGTCATCAGGTTGACTTCATGTCATCAGGTTGACTTCATGTCATCAGGTTGACTTCATGTCATCAGGTTGACTTCATGTCATCAGGTTGACTTCATGTCATCAGGTTGACTTCATGTCATCAGGTTGACTTCATGTCATCAGGTTGACTTCATGTCATCAGGTTGACTTCATGTCGACTCGGTTGACTTGTGAAGGATGAGTGCATTTTCAAAAGATGAGCAAAACGAGCGCAATACGCCGTCAAACATTCCTCTGTCTGGAGGGGGAGTTGTTCGTACAAAACAATGGACACAAAATAGTCGAGTGCCCCAATTAGTCATCAAGAAACAAGGGTTTTAAAATCGCCAAACTTTGAAACCGTTTTATTTTGAAACCCTACTCTAGTCACAAAAATAACCGGGTTTTAAAATCGCCAAACTTTGAAGCCCATAAAAAGGGTAAACTATAAAATTTGATTATTTTGGGTCTAAATTTTCAAGTTCATACTTTGATTTAAATAAATTAGACTTCTAAATTCACTCAGTGTTCTCAACATTGATTTTTTTATTTTTTTTCAAGAAGTTGTTCAGAAAAAAAACAAATTTGATGGTTTGGCCAAACATAAATTGCCGCATCTCACACACGCGAGCGGCAATATGATCAAATTTTTTGGTTGTAATAGAAAAAAGGTCCAAAATTTTGTTGCAATAGCAAAAATGAACCAAATTGTTGAGTGGCAACAGGGGAAAATGTTCACATTTTAGAGTTCTAGTAGAAAAGAAAGTTCAAATTTTAAGGTTACATTAGAACAAAAGACCAAAATGAGACGTTGCAGCAGAAAAAAAAAGAAGCAAAATTTTTGAGTTGCAATAGAAAAAGTTAACCAAATTTCACAGTTGCAATGAGCAACAGAACAAAACTCTGGAGTTACGTTCAGCAATAAAAAATAAGAATAAGAGTTTTACAGTAGGAAAAAAGAACAAAAATTGATGGTTCCGACAGAAAAAAAAAAAACAAATCTGCTTCTTCGACTTGGATGGATCTCCCCCATAATTTCCCAGCCTGTGGGGGGGGGGAGGGGAGAGAGGGGAGGGAGAGATATGGGAAGAGAGAGAGAGGGGGGAGAGAGATGGGGGAGAGAGGGGGAGGAGGGGAGAGAGGGGGAGGGGAGAGAGAAGGGGGAGACGGGTACAACATTCCGAACTTTATGAGAACAACAAGTTTGCTCCAAGAAAATAAAGAGCAAAAAGCCATTTTCTGCTGGCGTAATTCCTCAAGCGTGTAGATTATCACGTTCCATTTTGTGAACAATACACGGACAATGAAGGGTTACTTCGTTAAATTGCGGTTCGAGGCTCTCGATGGCGTAGGAAACATGCATACAAGCAAGAATTATCTCTTCAAACCGTTCTGTAAGTTGGTCTCGCTGTATTTCTTACACGTACTGAAGGACAAACACATACGACGTAATTTGTTACTAAAGGTATAAAAAAAACTTCATTTCCGTAGTGAAACAAAAAGTGTAACTTTTGTTTTACAAGTGACTTGGTATTTTGGTATAAAAAATTCGAATGAGATATAACAGTGAATAAGGATCACAAGTGTATTTCTTCCATTTATGTAAGTGAATCATTAATCAAATTACGAATGAAGGAAAAATTATTAAGTTAAGAATTATTTGGTCATTCAATAAAATAAAGTTTATTATTTAATATTTGTTCTTTCCATATTCGTTGGTTAAAATTCTAAATAATCGAATTATCAAATCAAAATATTCGTTCATTCATATTTGAGTAAACGTCATTCGAAAAATGAATAAAAAACGGCAAAATTAAACACAATTCATCAAGAAAAATCACACAAGATTGTCGTTTGAAAATCTTGACAAAACGGCATAATTCATATGAATTTTTGTAATAAAAAAAAAACACGAACATTAAAAAAACATGCAAGTCTGTAAAAAAAATACAAACCAAACAGAACCTTGAGAAGCACGAAATTTTAAAATCGTAAAGCCTTAAAAAGAACAATCATTTCGGTAACGGCTCCGTAGCAGAGCCGCACTTCCTGCGATCCCGGCAATCTTCTGCACAATCTTCTGCAATCTAGGCTTGCTTACAAGTGCTAGCGAGACCAAGACCACTGAGTAACACCAAGGCCATTGAGTAAGACAAAGACCATTGAGTAAGACAAAGACCATTGAGTAAGACCAAGACCATTTGCTAAAACCAACACTGTTAACTGGAACAAAAACCATAGTGCAAGACCAAAACCATCAAGTAAAACCAGGACCATTAGGTAAGGCCAAGACCATTGAAACAGACCAAAAACTCACTATGCAAGGCTAAGACCATTTAGTAAAGCTAAGAAAATGACAAAAATAACTGAATAAACTAAATTTTATTCGAAATTTGGGTTCAAAGTTTCATGAATTGAAAAATTCGGCAAAAAAAATGAAAACGGTCAAATCGGCAAGTTACATAACTCCACCGACGGCTATAGCGATTTTCCGGTAATTTCCTGGTACCCATTTCCTAGTATTTAGTACCATCGGCTGTACCTGTGTAATTTCCGGTCCCTTGCGTAGTACGGAAATAGGTTAGGTTCAGGGTTCAGGTCTGGTTGGGTTGAGGGTTAAGCTCAGGGTTCAGGTCTGGTTGGGTTGAGGGTTAGGTTCAGGTCTGGTTGGGTTGAGGGTTAGGTTCAGGGTTCAGGTCTGGTCGGGTTGAGGGTTAGGCTCAGGGTTCAGATCTGGTTGGGTTGAAGGTTAGGTTCAGGGTTCAGGTCTGGTTGGGTAGAGGGTTAGGTTCAGGGTTTCAGGTTTGCTTGGGTTGAGGATTAGGGTTAAGTTCATGGCTCAGGTCTGGTTGAGTTAAGGGTTATGTTCAGGGTTCAGGTTTGGCTGGGTTAAGGGTTAGGTTCAGGGTTTCACGTCTGGTTGGGTTGAGGGTTAGGCTTAGGTTGAGGGCTAGGATCAGGTTCAGGTTCAGGGTTGGGTTCATGGTCTAAGGTCAGGTAGGGTTAACAAAAAATGCTTCAGTTGTTTTCAAAAATTGTCTTAAAAAAAAGCACGTCCACAATTGTATTTGCTTCCGATTTTTTGTCATTATCTCAAATCCACTTTTGCGCGACTACGGCCTCTACATTTCACGAAAACTGACCATTTTTTACCCATTTCATATGAGTACGCTTTTAATTTATACGATCTTCTATTCCATAATAGTTTATTTCTGGTTTTTAAAATTTAATATTTTAAGGTCAGCATTCTTGATATTTTTATTGAAATATTTTTCACTTTTTATATAAACATTTTTGATGTTTTTATTTTGACATTTTTGATATTTTTACTTTAACATTTTCTAGATTTCCAATTTCAAATTTTTTTACCATTTTAACTGTAATATTTTCTTCCTCTTTCCCGCAGAACGTAATCATTTTTTACCATTTCAGCCCCCCACAGTTATAATTATGGTACCAAAAATTTGGTACCATAATTTTTGTAACAAAAATTTTGTACCATAATTAATCTACCAAAAAATTTGGTACTCGGTTACAATATTGGCTTTTTTTACCATTTTACCATAGTTTACCATTATCTCTATTTCATCCCCGCCCGTCCTCAATATTTGTTGTTTCTTCTTCAATCTCCACACATCCATTGAATGTCAACTACATCCGAGCACTTCCAACTCCACCACTTCCAACTCCACCACTTCCAACTCCACCACTTCCAACTCCACCACTTCCAACTCCACCACTTCCAACTCCACCACTTCCAACTCCACCACTTCCAACTCCACCACTTCCAACTCCACCACTTCCAACGCCACCACTTCCAACTCCACCACTTCCAACTCCACCACTTCCAACTCCACCACTTCCAACTCCACCACTTCCAACTCCACCACTTAAAACTCCACCACTTCCAACTCCACCACTTCCAACTCCACCACTTCCAACTCCACCACTTCCAACGCCACCACTTCCAACTCCACCACTTCCAACTCCACCACTTCCAACTCCACCACTTCCAACTCCACCACTTCCAACTCCACCACTTCCAACTCCACCACTTCCAACTCCACCACTTCCAACTCCACCACTTCCAACTCCACCACTTCCAACTCCACCACTTCCAACTCCACCACTTCCAACGCCACCACTTCCAACTCCACCACTTCCAACTCCACCACTTCCAACTCCACCACTTCCAACTCCACCACTTCCAACTCCACCACTTCCAACTCCACCACTTCCAACTCCACCACTTCCAACTCCACCACTTCCAACTCCACCACTTCCAACTCCACCACTTCCAACTCCACCACTTCCAACTCCACCACTTCCAACTCCACCACTTCCAACTCCACCACTTCCAACTCCACCACTTCCAACGCCACCACTTCCAACTCCACCACTTCCAACTCCACCACTTCCAACTCCACCACTTCCAACTCCACCACTTCCAACTCCACCACTTCCAACTCCACCACTTCCAACTCCACCACTTCCAACTCCACCACTTAAAACTCCACCACTTAAAACTCCACCACTTCCAACTCCACCACTTCCCACTCCACCACTTCCCACTCCACCACTTCCCACACCACCACTTCCAACTCCACCACTTCCAACTCCACCACTTCCAACTCCACCACTTCCAACTCCACCTCTTCCAATTCCACCTCTTCCAACTCCACCTCTTCCAACTCCACCTCTTCCAACTCCACCTCTTCCAACTCCACCTCTTCCAACTCCACCTCTTCCAACTCCACCTCTTCCAACTCCACCTCTTCCAACTCCACCTCTTCCAACTCCACCACTTCCAACTCCACCTCTTCCAACTCCACCTCTTCCAACTCCACCTCTTCCAACTCCACCTCTTCCAACTCCACCTCTTCCAACTCCACCTCTTCCAACTCCACCTCTTCCAACTCCACCTCTTCCAACTCCACCTCTTCCAACTCCACCTCTTCCAACTCCACCTCTTCCAACTCCACCACTTCCAACTCCACCACTTCCAACTCAACCACTTCCAACTCCACCTCGTCCAACTCCACCACTTCCAACTCTACCTCTTCCAACTCTACCTCTTCCAACTCCACCTCTTCCAACTCCACCACTTCCAACTCCACCACTTCCAACTCCACCACTTGCAACTCCACCACTTCCAACTCCACCACTTCCAACTCCACCACTTCCAACTCCACCACTTCCAACTCCACCACTTCCCACCAGGGTTGCGGAGTCGGTGGAATAAATTTGCGACTCCGACTCCGACTCCACCTTTCCAGAATTTGGCGACTCCGACTCCGACTCCGACTCCGACTCCACCTTTTCAGAATTTGGCGACTCCGACTCCGACTCCGACTCCACCTTTTCAGAATTTATCGACTCCGACTCCGACTCCGACTCCGACTCCACCTTTTCAGAATTTGGCGACTCCGACTCCGACTCCGACTCCACCTTTTCAGAATTTATCGACTCCGACTCCGACTCCGACTCCGACTCCACCTTTTCAGAATTTGGCGACTCCGACTCCGACTCCATTTCTCCAGAATTTGGCAAATCCAACACCGACAACGCCTATTCACAATTTTGTGGCTCCAACTTCACCTATTCATAATTTATAAGATGAATATTTTATTTCTTAACTAGTGTACACACACCGTCAAAAATGACGAGATTCAATACCTTTCTTCAACAAATTTTCGTTTGAGTGGAGTTTCCATGCTTTCAGCTTTTTCCAAAGGTAACTTAATTTTCTTATAAGAGTAATAAACACTCAGAACACAGCATTTTTGAGCCGCAAGAGAAGTAGTTATAGCCATTCGTGTCGTATCTAAGATACAGATATTCAGCATTACTGAAAGCAACTGCGAACTTGTGTATGTATATTTTAATATGCAATACAGTACATTGCAATACAGTATATTGTAATATACAATACAGCATATTGTAATATGCAATACCCCGCCGAACTCGGTATTCACGATACAAACTTGAGTATATAAGGCTATGGATCGCTCTAATTGTGATGAAAGTGACTTATTATAGAGCTATTGCACAACGAAAATGGGTGTATTAATTGACCGTGAACTGGAACCAAGACCGCCAGTGCAAATTTTTTCCTACCAATTATTCTTAACAGCGTGACACAAAACGTATAAATAAACACACGACAGTCATTCTTAGTAGTAAACGGTTGCAGGTGTTGAAAGCTGTGCATATATTCATTATATTCTTTATTATCGAACGACTTTTAAATTGACTACAGATTTTTAATAATCAAGATACTAGTGTACATGATTGGTCAAAAATGACGGGATCCAATGGTATCGTTTTAAAAAAATCTCAAGATAAAGATGGCAAACAAATATATCCATTGTAAAAGTACCCGCGATTAAAATACAGTATTCTCGTACTTGTGCACTGGTAAAACTCGTATCACAGATGCGGTCATTAAGCATATTTAAAAACGTCACAAACGCACACAACAACCAAGCAAATTGTATAACATAATACCTATCTGAATTGTAATTTAAATTATTGTTCGTAAGAGGTTTTTAAAAAATTTGCCATACCTTTTAAGCATTTAAATGCCTTTGAAATTTGAATGCGATGAGCCGCATTTTCTTGACAGTTGATTCGATTTTCACGCAATGGTTTTTACTTATAAACATAAGTGAGCAGATGCCTGGTTTTTCATATTTCGATGGTATTTATGATACTGAGTTTGGAGACTGGTTACAGAGTTTGGTAGAGTGTGCGAAAGGCGGAAATTGAGGGTAAATGTGAATAAAAGTAAGGTGATGAGATGTTCAAGAGGTGGAGTGTTTGGAACTTCGGATGTGAGGTTGAATGGGGAAGTTTTAGAGGAGGTAGAGCATTTTAGGTACCTCGGGTCGGATGTGACTGTTAAGGATAGTATGGAAGTAGAAGTGAAGCATCGAGTGAGTGAAGGTTGTAAGACATTGGGTGCAATGAGGAAAGTTTTTGAATGCAGGAGTTTGAGTATGAATGTTAAGAGGGGACTTTATGAAAGTTTGATTGTGCCAGTTTTGTTGTATGGAGCAGAGTCCTGGGGGTTGAGAGCAGCTGAGAGGAGGAAGTTGGATGTGTTTGAGATGAAGTGTTTGAGGAGCATGTATGGAGTAACTAGAAGAGATAGGATAAGGAATGAGTTGGTTAGGGAGCAGACGGGTGTTATCAAAAAGTTGAGCAGGCGAGTGGATGAAAGAGTGCTTGGATGGTTTGGGCATGTTGAAAGAATGAATGTTGAGCGGCTGGTGAAAAAGATATATATGTCGGAAGTGAGTGGTCTTCGAGCGCGAGGTAGACCACGGATGAGTTGGATGGATGGGGTGAGACGTGCTTTGTATGAGAGGGGTCTGACTGTGGACGTGGCGAGAGGGATGGCTGCGGACAGAAGTGAGTGGGGGTAGTGTATAAAGAGGTAATTTTATTTTTGACGCGTTACTGGAAGCTGCCCGCGTGTGATGGGGTTGACCTGTCATGTGTGGAGGGAAGGGCCGCACTCAATGAAGCGGTCGGGGTAAACCAGCTGTGGCTGTCGGGCCTGACTGTGGGAGGTGGTTGAGCTGGGCTGCTGCTGATCCTGGCAGTTCAGGTGCGGCCAGTGCTGCCTCTCTCGCCTTCTAGTGACTAAGTGTGGGGATTGTGGCCTGCTGTCGGCTACCCTCCCATAGGGAGGATAAGCCCGGTATATATATGTATGTATGTATTTATGATACTGTCCAAGCAAGCAGATTCCCATTGTAATGAGATAGGGGAAATTACGCACGAGAACATATACTTATCATTGACGGACACCTGGTTTTTTATTATATCGGGTGTCCTGTAAAAATGTCCCCGATTTTTAATTAATTATATCTCAGCTTTAAATTAACATATTTGAATTGCCTTTGTTCACAATGTAGTAAATTTTGTTTCCTTTTCGAATAATTTATGTTATTGAAAATCGGTTGAATAACCACTTTATAATGTCCAATTTACTGAAAGGAGTAGAAAAATTAATTGTTCAAATGAAAAGTTTTTAAAATAATATTGATATTCTTCCTTATTTCGTAGTTTCCATAAAACTGAAAACACAAAAATTTCAAGGAGTAACAAATCATTACCTTATATAACGTTTAAATAAATAAAGTAATTTTAGTATCCAACGACATACCCTCCATTTCTCTCAAGGCAAGTATTACTTCTAGCCACCATTGAACGAAGAGTTTTACCCATTATTCCACCGTTTTCTATCGGTCTTTGAAACACTATTATTGAGAACACTTGAAACTTGAAACCTCTCAGAGGGTTTAAATACTTAGTTGTATGTACGATACATCGTTATGAAATTATTCTCAACAGTAGGTATTGAGGAATGAAGAAGAACACCAGTGTTGTTTTTAAAACTTTCCCTTTGAACAATTTTTCTACCACTTTCAGTAAATCGGTCATCTTGAAGTTTATTCAACTGATTTTCAAAAACTTATATTATTTCAAAAGGAAACAAAATTGAATAAATTGTAAATAAAAGACAATTAAAATATGTTAAATTAAGCGGAGATATTATCAATTAAAAAGTCCGGGACATTTTTGTGGGACACGCAGTATAGTATTGATTGTTCTTATACAATAAATGGTCAAGTGTCTCCTTTGAACAAATTAATAAATAGGTTTAGCTATTTCGTGAGCGTAATCTCTCCTATGTTAGTACAATGAAGTTTTAGGATTTAAAACTTAAGAGCAATTGGTCGAACATTTATTTCAAATACAGAAGAACTTCAAGGGAACAACAGCAAGTCGTTTCCCGAGATGCGCAAAAAGAGAAACCGTACCCAAGTTAGGCGGATCTTGAGGATTCCAACAGTACGCACAGGAGCGTCCTCTGTGAAATTTTTATTATTGAATTCCTTTAAAATGGAGACCGAAAATCTTCTTTAACGTAAGGTTAGTTTTTAAAACGATACTCGCTAAAAATAGAAGACACCCAATGGACGCGGCCGGTCATCAGCACTGTACTCCGGTAGGAAATTTTAGAGGCGTTCTGAGTAGAGAGATACAGAGTTTTAAGATGTCCGGTCGCCGACTAGGTGAATATCTTTTCTTATTGTAAGATTACATATAGCACTAAAATTTTAACAATTAATTGACAATTAATTACCTTGAATAGTAAGTGCCTATTCCTGAGGCTGCAAAAGCCGGGTCGAGGAGTTCAAGTCGCAGAAAGAGACTGCTTTTTACGCAATAGAAATAAGTTAGAGGTACCAGACCCACTTTTATTAAAAGGACGACATGCTGCCCAAGCAGAGCAAGCTCAAAGGTAATTTAATGAGTGAACGCCAAAGCGTCACAAGTAATGTTAATTAAAGCTATTTAAGGTTAATGCAGTCTGCTAGAAGCGCAAACATGCTTATTTATAGAAAGTTAAATTTAAACGCAAAAACCGGGAAAAAATATGCAGCTGCAAAACAAAAAACAACGAACAAAAAGATCTAATTTCATCAGTTTCAAATTCTTGTCTGTGAACTAAGAGAGGCTAACTGAAGAAAACTTTTTCTTCCACAAAGCCGCCATCAGAAATACGGAAAATATTCAACAGGAAATTTCATTGAACAAACAAAATTGGCTGTTCGTCTTTGTTGGTTGACCTGTCTCCCTTTCACGCTCTTAGAGATACTTAACTACTGTATCTGTGATGCGAGTTTCACCAGTGCACAAGTATAAGAATATTTTAATCGCGGGTGCTATTAGGATGAAAATATTTCTTTATGGTCCACATCTGGAAGATTTCTATACAGACAATATCGAATCCCGTCATTTGACGAGTCGTGTACACAATTATGTATACTGAGTGTTTCAGAACACGAGGTACAAAATTGCTCATCAAGTAGAAAATGGCCAAATAAACACTTTTTATCCTATGAAATTTTCACCCAAAAAATCGGGGTTGGGAGGCATTAGGTGTTTATTGTTTTTAAGGTTTAAATTTAATGGCACAATTACTCGCGGTATTGATTCTGAATTTACTTTACAAAAATTGTTCAAAATGTGTTCCACCTACATCTATGCACTTTTCGAATGTTAGCCTTAACGGCTGCCGAATATTAGGAAACACGTCTGGCATTAAGGTATCTCACCTGCAGCCACTGCAATTCTGGCCACAAGATCTTCCTCAGACTCAATGGGTGTAGCATAAACAAGGCTCTTCACGTGTCCCCAAAAATTGAAATCGAGTGGAGTCAAGTCAGGAGATCTAGGAGGTCTTGCAACTAGCAAATTTCGCCCGATCAACGTAAATTCAAAATAAATATTGCGAGTAGTTTATTCATTAATTTTCACCCTTTAAAACAATAAACTGCTAATATCTCAATGTCTCTTTCTTCGGAAAATTTTATAGAAGAAAAAGTTTTTATTTGGATATCTTCTACTTGGTGTGCAATTTTTTGCCTCTTATTCTGAATCTGAAACACCCTGTATATTACTGACAAGTGTTTTCTGAGTAGGTAATGTAGGCATTGTCTACACTGAGAAGCATAGATATGCATCAACAGTTTTTTATTACTAAGTATGCACTAATTCAGTGAAATTATAGTAGTTAATTCAATGACTATGCTTCAAATCCCCAAAATTATGATATACGTGTAGATAAGGTAGGTAAGATTTGCACACTGCCTTTTCTTCTTTGTATCTACACTATGCAGGGTAACAATGCAGAAAAAGTGTCATATTATTGCTCAACACTATGTTACATTTCGGCTATAATAAGCAAAAGTTGTTCTGCTTTCATTGCAGGGGCCTGACGTTTTCGGAAAGTTTTTTTTACGAATAAAAGTCACTTCTAGCTTCTTTGCGTGTATTATGATACTTTCTCTTATTTTCGTCTAACTTTTTACTTTGTATTGGACACTTTGTTATTTTAATAAACGCCCAGGTTCTTCTCATTTCGTGTTTTTTGGAGCAATTTGAAACGTTTCCAGCAAGAGAATTTGTACTATCGCATATATGCAAAAACCATTGCAGCTGAGATAGTGCATTGTTTTCAGTTACAATGTGTGTGTGACTGTAAGTGAAGTTTTTGCTGGTGTGTGTAATTATTTTCATTGCAGCTCGCTTACATCGTATTTTTATTTTTTTTCGTGTCTCAATGCCGATATAGATAACCTTACAACATTTCCAAATCTTCCCTAACAAGAAGTAATTAATTACATAATGCTACAAAACAAATACTATTTCAGTTTTTTAAAATGTATCAACATAATTATAAAATTCTGCATTTCAGCATATACTAGCTTAGAAACTGGGGAGTGATACGAAGATAAAAATTAAACATGATGATGATATAGTGAAAAACAATATAACTCTGAAAGAACCAAATTACATTCAAGGAATAACTTGAGAAATGAGAAGAAATTTTTATTATTAATACATGTTAACTTGACTTAAAAACACGGAAGCCATATCAATTTTGATAACATGACTTGAAAACTAGAAGTCTTTGTGCACTAGACCATAGCTTCAGGTTTCGGCAAAGACTACTCATTGGCAATGAATCATAACCAAAAAACTAGAAATGTTTATGATCATTATCAATCAATGCATCATTTTGAGCATACAGAGTTACCACTCTTTATGTGAGTACAATGTATTGCATCACCTGAAATGTTCTGCAAGTAACTTGTAACACATTTACTACTATTTTCCAGTTCCTATGTATTAATTGAAGGAAAAATGAACAAAACAGAAATATACAGAATGAATTTGCGATGCTTTCAATTACTAATTCCTGCTTTTAACTACAAAATATACATCAATGCTGGGTACAAAAATTATATTTCGCACTCGTAGGTTTCTCATATATATCTGTGCAAACCCTCAATGACTAGATAACAGGACGGTATTAGGTGATAGGAATAAATACGCTGTTTCAAACTTAGAACAAAACAATCAACGAAAACATTGCGTATTTTTTAGATTTTTCAACAAAGCATTCTAACTCTGTTTTGGTTTACTTCTAGTTTTAAAGAATTAAAAATACTTTTTAGCAAAAATTAGAATCGAAGACACCAAAAATAGCGACTTCAACCACGACTCTACCACATCCGAATGAACGACTCCGACTCCGACTCCACCACATTCGGAAAAGCGACTCCGACTCCGACTCCGACTCCGACTCCATCACACTTCAGAGTAGCGACTCCGACTCCGACTCCGACTCCACCACACTTCAGAGTAGCGACTCCGACTCCGACTCCGACTCCACCACACTTCAGAGTAGCGACTCCGACTCCACCACACTTCAGAGTAGCGACTCCGACTCCGACTCCACCACACTTCAGAGAAGCGACTCCGACTCCGACTCCGACTCCACCACACTTCAGAGTAGCGACTCCGACTCCGACTCCGACTCCACCACACTTCAGAGTAGCGACTCCGACTCCGACTCCACCACACTTCAGAGTAGCGACTCCGACTCCGACTCCACCACACTTCAGAGTTGCGACTCCGACTCCGACTCCACCACACTTCAGAGAAGCGACTCCGACTCCGACTCCGACTCCACCCTAAAACATCCGACTCCGGCGACTCCGACTCCCGACTCCGACTCCGACTCCGCAACCCTGCTTCCCACTCCACCACTTGCCACACCACCACTTCCAACTCCACCACTTCCAACTCCACCACTTCCAACTCCACCACTTCCAACTCCACCACTTCCAACTCCACCACTTCCAACTCCACCACTTCCAACTCCACCACTTCCAACTCCACCACTTCAAACTCCACCACTTCCAACTCCACCTCTTCCAACTCCACCTCTTCCAACTCCACCTCTTCCAACTCCACCTCTTCCAACTCCACCTCTTCCAACTCCACCTCTTCCAACTCCACCTCTTCCAACTCAACCACTTCCAACTCCACCTCTTCCAACTCCACCTCTTCCAACTCCACCTCGTCCAATTCACATCTTCCAACTCCACCTCTTCCAACTCCACCTCTTCCAACTCCACCTCTTCCAACTCCACCTCGTCCAATTCACATCTTCCAACTCCACCTCTTCCAACTCCACCTCTTCCAACTCCACCTCTTCCAACTCCACCTCTTCCAACTCCACCTCTTCCAACTCCACCTCTTCCAACTCCACCTCTTCCAACTCAACCACTTCCAACTCAACCACTTCCAACTCCACCTCGTCCAACTCCACCTCTTCCAACTCCACCTCGTCCAACTCCACCTCTTCCAACTCCACCTCTTCCAACTCCACCTCTTCCAACTCAACCACTTCCAACTCAACCACTTCCAACTCAACCACTTCCAACTCCACCTCTTCCAACTCCACCTCTTCCAACTCCACCTCGTCCAACTCCACCTCGTCCAACTCCACCTCTTCCAACTCTACCTCTTCCAACTCCACATCTTCCAACTCCACCTCTTCCAATTCACCTCTTCCAACTCCAACACTTCCAACTCCATCACTCCCAACTCCCCGGAGCGACAAAGCCGGACTCAACACACAATCCGCCCCACCATAAGCCGGACAGCAGCACACCAGCAGTCCGCCGTCCGCATCACAGAGTCATGTAAAGCGGATCGCGTCTTTTGAAAGGCGCCGAAGCCGAAGCCATTCGTTAGGATAAGACGCATTCGAGTCAGGAATGGAACCCATTTGCAGGATATGTAGCTATTTCGAGCGTAACTTAGTTACTTAGATGTGTATACTGTAGCATTCTACACGGTGGTCTATGACTTTCCATACATAGGCGAATGTATAATGTATTTTTTTTCAGACTCCCAAGACCGTGCACTCGACAAAAGAGCACCGACCATAAGTATCCGTTCATACACGAATAAATTAGCTAATTTTATTTTTAGACTCCCGAGACCGTGTGTTTGGCAAAAGAACATCGAATTGAAGTTAAACACATGGCTGGATCGAGATGCAGTCGAATGGATCCACGAAATTTCAACAGATCTCCAACTCCAGTTCCCAAGTCTCCGACTCCAGTACCCAAGTCTCCGACTCCAGTACCCAAGTCTCCGACTCCAGTACCCAAGTCTCCGACTCCAGTACCCAAGTCTCCGACTCCAGTACCCAAATCTTCGACTCCAGTACCCAAATCTTCGACTCCAGTACCCAAATCTTCGACTCCAGTACCCAAATCTTCGACTCCAGTACCCAAGTCTTCGACTCCAGTACCCAAGTCTCCGACTCCAGTACCCAAGTCTCCGACTCCAGTACCCAAATCTTCGACTCCAGTACCCAAGTCTTCGACTCCAGTACCCAAGTCTCCGACTCCAGTACCCAAGTCTCCGACTCCAGTACCCAAGTCTCCGACTCCAGTACCCAAATCTTCGACTCCAGTACCCAAGTCTCCGACTCCAGTACCCAAATCTTCGACTCCAGTACCCAAATCTTTGACTCCAGTACCCAAATCTTCGACTCCAGTACCCAAATCTTCGACTCCAGTACCCAAATCTTCGACTCCAGTACCCAAATCTTCGACTCCAGTACCCAAATCTTCGACTCCAGTACCCAAGTCTTCGACTCCAGTACCCAAGTCTTCGACTCCAGTACCCAAGTCTCCGACTCCAGTTCCCAAGTCTCCGACTCCAGTTCCCAAGTCTCCGACTCCAGTTCCCAAGTCTCCGACTCCAGTTCCCAAGTCTCCGACTCCAGTTCCCAAGTCTCCGACTCCAGTTCCCAAGTCTCCGACTCCAGTTCCCAAGTCTCCGACTCCAGTTCCCAAGTCTCCGACTCCAGTTCCCAAGTCTCCGACTCCAGTTCCCAAGTCTCCGACTCCAGTTCCCAAGTCTCCGACTCCAGTTCCCAAGTCTCCGACTCCAGTTACCAAGCCTCCAACTCCAGTTCCCAAATCTCCAACTCCACACCGTAAATCTTCAACTCCAGCACCAAAACCTCCAATTCCAGCACCCAAATCTTTAACTCCAGCACGCAAATCTCCAACTCCAACACCCAAATCTCCAACTCCAGCACCCAAATCTCCAACTCCAGCACCCAAATCTCCAACTCCAGCACCCAAATCTCCAACTCCAGCACCCAAATCTCCAACTCCAGCACCCAAATCTCCAACTCCAGCACCCAAATCTCCAACTCCAGCACCCAAATCTCCAACTCCAGCACCCAAATCTCCAACTCCAGCACCCAAATCTCCAACTCCAGCACCCAAATCTCCAACTCCAGCACCCAACGCCTGACGTCACCGCCCGCCGCCTCGAGGCCAAGATTCCGCGAAGAAACAAATCCTGCCAAGGCCAAGGGTTGGATCCTCCTCTGCCTGGTAGTGTCCTCCTCTGCCAGGTAGTGTCCTCCTCTGCCAGGTAGTGTCCTCCTCTGCCAGGTAGTGTCCTCCTCTGCCAGGTAGTGTCCTCCTCTGCCAGGTAGTGTCCTCTGCCAGGTAGTGTCCTCTGCCAGGTAGTGTCCTCCTCTGCCAGGTAGTGTCCTCCTCTGCCAGGTAGTGTCCTCCTCTGCCAGGTAGTGTCCTCCTCTGCCAGGTAGTGTCCTCCTCTGCCAGGTAGTGTCCTCCTCTGCCAGGTAGTGTCCTCCTCTGCCAGGTAGTGTCCTCCTCTGCCAGGTAGTGTCTTCCTCTGCCAGGTAGTGTCTTCCTCTGCCAGGTAGTGTCTTCCTCTGCCAGGTAGTGTCCTCTGCCAGGTAGTGTCCTCCTCTGCCAGGTAGTGTCCTCCTCTGCCAGGTAGTGTCCTCTGCCAGGTAGTGTCCTCCTCTGCCAGGTAGTGTCCTCCTCTGCCAGGTAGTGTCCTCCTCTGCCAGGTAGTGTCCTCCTCTGCCAGGTAGTGTCCCTCCTCTGCCAGGTAGTGTCCTCCTCTGCCAGGTAGTGTCTTCCTCTGCCAGGTAGTGTCTTCCTCTGCCAGGTAGTGTCCTCCTCTGCCAGGTAGTGTCCTCCTCTGCCAGGTAGTGTCCTCCTCTGCCAGGTAGTGTCCTCCTCTGCCAGGTAGTGTCCTCCTCTGCCAGGTAGTGTCCTTCCTCTGCCAGGTAGTGTCCTCCTCTGCCAGGTAGTGTCCTCCTCTGCCAGGTAGTGTCCTCCTCTGCCAGGTAGTGTCCTCCTCTGCCAGGTAGTGTCCTCCTCTGCCAGGTAGTGTCCTCCTCTGCCAGGTAGTGTCCTCCTCTGCCAGGTAGTGTCCTCCTCTGCCAGGTAGTGTCCTCCTCTGCCAGGTAGTGTCCTCCTCTGCCAGGTAGTGTCCTCCTCTGCCAGGTAGAGTCCTCCTCTGCCAGGTAGTGTCTTCCTCTGCCAGGTAGTGTCCTTCCTCTGCCAGGTAGTGTCCTCCTCTGCCAGGTAGTGTCCTCCTCTGCCAGGTAGTGTCCCTCTGCCAGGTAGTGTCCTCCTCTGCCAGGTAGTGTCCTCCTCTGCCAGGTAGTGTCCTCCTCTGCCAGGTAGTGTCCTCCTCTGCCAGGTAGTGTCCTCCTCTGCCAGGTAGTGTCTTCCTCTGCCAGGTAGTGTCTTCCTCTGCCAGGTAGTGTCTTCCCTCTGCCAGGTAGTGTCTTCCTCTGCCAGGTAGTGTCTTCCTC